>CM073768.1:19949091-20240966 GCA_037158775.1 Hetaerina titia
TTCCGAAGCTGCTGGTGCGCGGTGTGCGAGCATGCATCGGCGTCTTTCCCTTGCGACGCGTAATTCCACGCATGCGCCGCTCGTAATTTTGTTCGCCTCGTCGCCCCTATTGTTCCGTTTGGGCGTTGATAATTTGCCGTGCAGTAACCGAACATTGTCGAAGACGCTTATCGCGGTTGCCACCGAGTTGGGGCGCCGTCAGGAGTAATTGCCATCCATTGAGACGTATCCAGTTCAGAGCCGTGCGCTGAGGTACTTGTTTATATAATCCTCGTTTGGTGCACGCGCAAATAAATTTCGCCCTCCATTCAACCCAAACTCGATGCATCTTTGGAAAAGAGGGATGGTCAGAACGCTGAAGGAAAGTGACGAGCCACAGATCCCGTTGCTATCGAAGAGAATGAGCTTCCAAACCATGGCACGGCCAAATGCTTGAATACCGTGCCTGCAAATTTTATGGTTCATATGCCACCTATGAGGTCGAAAAACTTGCGTTGGCACCTTCCCACTTTTGGTCTATGCGTTATACCTGGAGGCTTGCCACATGAGTTTGATATATAAATTTCGACATGGAATATGAATACAGAAGACTGAAATAAGTTCAATTATTATCTCATACTTGAAGTATAATGACATTCCATGGTTACACAAAGAAGTAAGTGTCATGTTACATTATCGCATATGTAATTAGCCAATTGTGGAATGATACGCTTCGTATCAATTCAAGTGAAGCCGTAGGAATTAAAGTGTATGGATTAAGACAATATTATAATTATGTGCAAAGATTCTAATGTTATGCCTATCTTGAGATGATTTACAGAGAATCTTGAGAATTGTATTGTACATAACATCATTTTTAAAGAATAAAATTAATTCTATGGAATCAGGATCAACCTACTGATATCGCAACTTAAGGAATTGGAAAATATTTTGTTGATTTCACCAAGTAATGCGTTATCACCAGTTTCATCACGTATGTTACAGTTTATCTCTCTATCAAATTTTTTCTACAATATAAGTTTAAATACTATCTTAAAAAGTTTAGGGAAAATAAATTTATTTCAGATATTGCTACAGTACCTCAAAATTTTTCAAAGTAGAGCCTAGACACCCTTGAGCATAGACACACTCTTGCCAACGGTTTTCCCTCGGCTCTATGGCTCCCTGGTAGGCGTATTCCGTAAGGTCCTTAAGGGTACGCGTGCTAGCTTCTTTGACGGCACTTAGGGTTCATTAATGGTGTCCTTTGAGGGAATATTTCACTTTTGGGAATAGGAAATAGTCTGCTGGTGCCAAGTCGGGACTTTTCAACAACTCAGGGTGCTTTTCAACGCGTTGCAGAAGGTCTTCCAGAGCAGACACTCGGCTCTGCTTTTTTTCGTCCGTCAAGACCTTCGGGACGAGTTTAACGTGATCTTTCGCATCGCTAAATTTTTAGTGTTAATGATCTTCACTGTAATCTTATCAATACCAATATAATCTGCGAAAATGGACACCCTTACAGACGGTCTAAATTCAACACTTCATGCACAAGGCAGGAAAAATTGTTATCGACTGTTTTTTATAAAAACCTAGTGTGTGTATATACATGTATATACCTGTATTTTCAGGTATATACATGTACATGTATGTATACACATATATATATCCTGTAAATATTGTGCCTGAAGAGCTACATCTACATACGTACACCCACCACCCCGCAAGCCATCGCAAGGACGTTCGGAAGAATTTGCGCGATCACCGGTCATTCTACTTCCCATACAGGGTACAGTACATTCTACTTCCCTGTATATCACATACATATGTGATGAAATTGGGCGTATCGCAATAAAGTTTGGCAAAATCTAAGAAATTCTGATTCCAACGTTCTAACTATTAAAAAAATCAATTATAATTTCTACCATAACTTATTTTTATTAGAAAGGCAAGATAACCTATATGTTACAAATTACTGTAAAATTACTCAGTGAGGCATGAAGGGCATTATCATTTTTTAAAGTTATCTCCAAACATAAGTTTATACACATTTTTTATCGATTTACCTGCACCCCTAAAACAGCAGCACAAAGGATTTTGTGTTGCGATCTGTCTGCTCCAAGAGTTGCCTCTCACGCTCAACGTCCTTGTCACCTGTGAATTATTTGGCGTGAAGGCGAGCAACCAGGCGAGTGCCTCTTGAGACTGAGTCGGGGTCTTCTTAAGGCGGTGGATGAAAAAGTAGTCACTCTCGTATTTCATTTATTTCCTGATTCATAAAACCACATTTGAACTGGAGCTATTTTGATGGAAAAAGTCTCCCATAATACTATATGTACGTATACCTCGGTTTTCCCTTCGATTTACAGCCCGAAGCATCAACGGTATTTCTGAATATTTGAATTCCATTCAGAATGATAATGAGAAAATTAATGCCAATGCCTTGGCGGGTATAAAAAAGTCAAAAACGGATAAGTTGAATTAAATGGGATTCGGTAAAATTTTGAGAGGTAAAATACACTGTCGTAAAAACTGAAAAAATGGGTTTTACCAAGCTTCTGTTGTTATGAGGAATTAAGCCCATAATAAGCCTCTATGTAATTTCTAATTAGTAATAATCAGTGAGCAGTTGTTAACCCTCGGTAAGTGTAGATGGGTGCATAATTAAAAGATTAATAAAATATGTATAAAACTCAATACTTTTGTATTTCGGTGGTCCACATCCGCTTTCATCATAGTGACGGGATGATAAGGGGAAGAGGAGCTATTGAGGGAGAGTAAGGATAAAGAGAGGGGCGTACGATATGGTTCATTGGTTTCTGAGAGACAGGAGAGGAAATTGCGATCTAATGGGAAAGTTACGAATCCCGGTCAAGGCGAATGATTTTTACACAGAAATTATTGCATGAATCCAGGGTATTGAAAGGATTTCAAATGCCAAATACACACTAATTTCTGGGGATTTCAAAGCACTGTAACAATAATGAAAACTTTCGCTGTGGGTATCTGCGTGCCTGGGAACTAGGAGGGAGATGGATGGGTTAAAGGATGTTCTGTGATTGTTAATTAGAATACTGAAAGGCGTGGTTCATTGGCCAGTATAAAAAGCTGGGCATAGTTGACATTTTAGGAGATAAATGACAGTTTTTTAAATGCAGGACGAAGTCGGAAGAGACGGGAGATATTTGAGCAGGTGAAGTTGCGGAAGGGAATTTGTGACAAGGATGGAGCAGGTTTTGCATCACGCACGATTGCATGGGCTCGGAGGGGTTTTGAGAATTTGAGTGGATTTCGAAAAGGATAAGGTGGGGAAGGCGGATTTGAGCAGATCAAAAACGTAAAAATATTTCCTTAGCCGGGATTTGAACACCGGACCTTTCACCTGGCGGATGCTCCACCACTTAAGCTAATAAGGAAACCTAATTTACACTGAGATCTGCGATGTTTTAAAGCGCCCAGGTGTTCCGATTGCTTGGCCCAGAGATGACGTTAGGGAGCTGTTTCATCCAACAAAGGAGAAATAGACAATACACACAAGAAGAAAGGACAGTGGGTTAGCAAGTATACAGCATCATAGAGGATAGGAACAGAACGCTACGTTTCATATTATGCATAGCCAGAAAAAGAGACGAGCCACATTGGCCAAATAAACATTCATACACGAAATCCCGCCATACGGCGAACAAATATTGAACAAATGTTTTCCTATCCTCCTTCCTTATATCTATTTCCATGTGTGAAGTAATATTTGTTCGCCGTATGGCGGGATTTCGTGTTTGAATGTGTGTGTGTATATATATATATATATATATATATATATAAGCCATACTATACATATATACTTTACTTTTTACTATAAGTATATTCTATATATATATATATATATATATATATATATATATATGTATACTTTTCTTTACACTCGTATGTTTGTATACAAGTATACAAACATACGAGTATAAAGCTGCTAAAAACCACTTAGGGACGCCAATTTCAGGATAATGGCGTTAGTTGCTTCAGTTTATAAATCCTATTCATTTTTCAATTACTAAACATAGAAAACGTAAGTTTCTGCGTAACGAGCTGAAAAAACCCAAAGGGAAATAATTAATGCCTAGGCATAATAAATAATACTTCGCTGTTTTATTTACTGACGAACACAGAGAGAATAAGCACTAATAAACATGAAAAATGCATCTTATTTTAGTTAAACCCGAAGATATTTCTTTAGTCGGTTTTCATAGTTTTAACCAAGGAAATAAAATTCATGAAAACAATGTAACAATGAGGATATTAAATTTGAAAGAAACGAAAGGACTAGCCTTTGAATTTGCATCAATTTTCTACTCATCTACAAATGAAGTCATATATACAAGTATATTTTTAATAGTAATCGTAGAAATATAACAGAAAAGTTACACTTATCTGGGAAGGTTAAATAGAGATAACTTCAAACTAAATGCAAGTTCGACGTGAGACAAAAGTCAGGTAAACATGCAATGAAAAATTTCTCTAAGTGATAAAATATTTCATTTACGAAAAACTGGAGAAAAAATTTCAAAATAAATTCAGTCAATGCTCTTAACTAATACTCATGAGAAACTCCATCCGTTAATAGACAATGTAAATATCGATGGAGTGCTATACGTACTGATAATTTGACGATTTCCGCCTCACGTGGCAGTGTTCCACTTTCAAGTCTTTCACTAACTACTATAATAGGGCGTCTGTATAAGAGGCGATTGACGTTACGGCCCTTTTTTTAAATACCTCTACTTGTATAATAATTAATGCTTCAATACATTCATTTCTTTGATATTTTTAATCACCACAGCTTTCAATGCGAACTTCCTTAGACAAGTCACACCATTGAAGGAGTTGGTTCAATAACACCTTACGGTGAACTTTCTTTGCCTTTGTTTCTAGTATATGTGAGTAAGGTAAGTTGAATTAAAGCCAAAAGAATCCAAATTAAAATGATCGAGGACAGATAAAAAAGTATTAGAATGCCACGGGAATTCAGGAAAAGTACACGTGACTGCATTAAAAAAAATATGAAAACTGAGTGCTAAACACTGGCATAATCAATCTGGCTAGAAGGAAAATTTGAACAACTCCTGCAGGAAAGCCAACTGGATTCAGGAAAAACATGGGAACTAGGAGACATATTGCTGCCCTGAGGATAATGGTAGAACATATTATACCCACAAATCACCATGCTATTGTACTTTGGCACACATGGAGCTGAGATTTGCGAATGAGAAAATTCGAGCGAAAAACGTCGCCCAAATTAGGGGTAAAAACTAAAATGGATTTTAAGGACAGAAGCAAAATAAAAAAAGAGTCAAGCAATCATTCTTTGAAAAAAGGACAGAATAAAACGAACTCAGTCAGACAGAAATGTCCAGTCCACCTCTAACCAGCACTGTTCTGCATTTTCGTGGAAGAAGCAATAAAAGAAGGATAAGGAATTTGTATCAAATCATTACGATGAACTGGGAAGAAACGAAAACATCATTTTCGCAAGAACACGTCGTATTTGCAGGAAATTATTAAGAAGAATCATAACTTAAAATCTTCTAAAAGGCAATGGATCAATACTTAAATTAGAAAGCTTCAAAATTAAAAGGAAGAAGACTAAAAACATAGCACGCTGTAGAGAGAAGTTAAAGACAGAAGTTGTACCATTATGTACACGATTATAGCAAAAGAAATATTTCAACCACATCAAAAGCCGCATGACTGTTGATGAAAGAAGTTGAATGAACATTAAGGTCAGATAAACTCAAGCCATGAAGAAGTTCTTAATGAAGGGGCAGCTGGTATTCTCAAAGAAGGCTCGGTTATAAACTGGGAAGGAAAACTTTCGCTAGGAGCGTGTAAATTACGAGCTTAGGAGCAATGGAAAAGACGACATTATATTTATGGTTCGATATTTAAATAGATTATTTAAACTGAAAGTTCAGATAAACTACTAAACCAGGATGTGTGGAGAATAACAGAAAAAAACGACTTGAGGCGCATTATACGCAGTAGCGTAGGCAGATTCATTCGTTGAAACGCAACGGACATATTTTAAACATGATTGCTGGGAATGCCCTATTAAGAAGGCCACAGAAATAATATGCAAACTAGACTGATTACCAGAAAGAGTTTTTACGGAGTACGGGATGGGAAAAATTGGATGGAAAAATAAAGGACTGTAAAGAACTTGGATTAAATTTTGGATTGTCGGTTGTACATAACTTTAGCTTAAAAGCCGAATGAGTGCAGTACTGCAACGAAGAAACAGATTAACTAGACGAACTAACTACATCTGGCAGAAGAATTCTCTTAACGAGGTTACCATTGACAAATCAAACAATACTGATAATTGTCAAAAAATAACCTGTACCAAAGGCAACATTTCAGATACGACAACTGTTCAAAATTGATTAGCTCAATTTAAGTTTTTAGACAGAAGTTTTTTACAGTTTATCGCACTGATTTTTAATGTCCTCTTATTCGCAGAAAAACTAGCCAAGTATCAACTCCTTTTATACGGTGAATTTAATTGCGATAATCCTCTAAAAAACTTGTCCCACGTACTATAAGTAGTACTTAAAAAGATAACCAAATGGGCAAGAAGTTAATACTTTTATGGGAGATTCATTGCAAAATACAGGATCTCTTTATAACTACTGAAAATATATTTCAGAACTACTATCACTAATACTTATATTTTTCGAAGTTTCCTAAGACTTAATTACATGTAAGTACTCGTTAAAATGAACAGGAAACTCATTCAGTTTGAAATTCATTTCTGTGACAAGAGATACGAAAATGTTATTTATTTCATTTTCTCTTCAATATATTATATTTATGTATACTTTACGATGATAGTATAATCTTCTCCATACATGGTACGAAAACAATTAATAATATAAAAAAATTGCTATCTAAATTAGATATAATAATTTCAAGAGTTCTATTCATATTAACCTTGAGAAAAAGTTGTCATTTAATTTCAAAGTTGAATATGTAGGTACTTACCTACAAGAATGGGATTTTTGAGCTGGAATTGGTCCGTTTGATTTTTGTGATAAAAATAATACACGCAGTGTTATACATTTCTCCCGCGCTCAGTGGTCGCAGTTTTACGCAACTGAATAATTCGTAACCGTAGAGGAATTGAATATTTCGAAGTACTTATTGTTCATTTCCTTACACTATGTCCAAGGCAGTTTTACCGGAAGTATAAGTAATTTAGGCTTTCGGATGTTAACTTCTATGCAACGTGCTTTGCATTGTTTATTAGATATATTCTATTTTAATAACCTGTAATTTAAAAATTATGCCACTTCTATGGAAAGACTCTTCAATTGTTCCACATATATAGATATTAACATGCCAATTGTAAAAGAGAAAAATAAGGATCATTAGATGCAGGGAAAAATATACAAACCACACGGAATTAGATTATATGTTTGAGGCGTTGTCAAAAGAATGATCTACCTGCCATGAAAAATATTTAATAAAAACATTTATGCATACAAATATTGTGGGTCGCGGTAGTCTAGTGGGTAGAGCGTGTACTACTGATCGGAGGGTCCCGGGTACGATTCCCGGGCAAGGCACTCTGGGCACCTGTAGCTCCACCCAAGCTAGTTGATTTTTCGGGTACCAGATATTCCTGGGAAACCATAACCGGCACAGGGAAAGGAACTGGCCCCCCTACCCTGATGTTTGAATATTCACACGCCGTCGGGCCTAGTACATGGGCGAGCTCTACCATCACCTACTAAACCGACCTTCGGGTTGATTACTGTGTTTATGGTTTTTATACAAATATTATCTACTCTACTTCCATTGTTATAGAACTAGAAGAAGTGAGGAACTATGAGTAACTTTACTAACACGCGTGCGATCAATGAAATCAAAATTATAGGCACTTTTGAAACAAATTTGCAGTTTAAATTATTGCTCACTCGTATTTTATTTGACATGGAAATTAAGTCAACAGCATATTTTTTAAATCTATAGACTTCCAGTGTAAGTATATTCAACCACCATCTTAATCAAGAATAAACACCAAACGACAAATCATCTTAATATGATATTAAGTCCCACGGGTACAATTAGTGGTTTTCGTATTTAATTCACAAGCATGAATGTTCACTGAGCGAATAAATGTGTTTTAAGTTGAGCTGAGAGCATTTCAAAATCCAAGGTAATGATTAACTGGAAGGAAAACTGATGTGATGTTCCTGGCTTTTTAACCTTCAACTACCTGAATTTTCGTGACGAATACTCGTTTATTAAATGATAGTTTTTCAACTCGAAATGATTTATACATATCCAAGTTAACTTAATTTCAGCAGACGGTAATGCTAATTTAAAAACGTTTCCTTTCCATCAACAAAACTAGAGGGGATGTAGGGGATCTATTCTTTTAATTGTATTTGAATTAATTAACTAAAGAATCTATGACTAGTTTGGATATCACCCTTATTTCTTGGCAGGTATGATTTGAATATTTAGAAATACCCATTGTCCGTTTCCTCAGGCTATTTCTAAGTCTGAATCACCTTAAGCATTTGTTAAACCCTTTGTTAAATAGCTATTAGAGATTCAACCATAGAGGTGCTAAAATATTGAAAAATATCGACTTTAATTAAAGTCGATATTTAAATTAAGGGGACTAAAACCAAATTAAAATCGATGTTTACGTCAATGCTGTCAAAAGAGTGAATAAAAATATAATTGAAATTGTTTTTACTTTATTTCAAACAGACCATCACGCACTATCAAAACAATGTTAACATGAACAACACTCGATTCCAACGGGATAACTTGCTTATGTGGGGCCTAGAAAGGGCATTCGTAATTTTATATAATTTTCAGGAAATTTATGATTAAAACCAAGTAATAATTGAGTATATTCAATAAATGATAACATGGATTTTATCTTCAGCAATGAGTCACATGCTACAAGAAATGGTTCATGCTAATTAAAGCAGTGTTTCATTTCAACCGAAAAGAACGTATGAGTTAAGGGTGAATATTGGCACAACACTGACCTCCTAGGGAAAAAAACTGTCGCTCTTTCAGGGATTACATTTTACTTGGTTGAGAAAAACGTGAAGCAAGTTGGTAATATAATGCATTAGCAGTTCCATCCGCAGTAAAATGCTCGTATATTTAAAAAAATCTTTTCTTCTAAATCTAAAAATATTCATATCTTCGAATTTTGCAAAGGGTTGATCTTGGCCAAATAGCTACAGTACCTCACTTCACTTTTTTATCGAAATCCGTAACTAAAGCACTCAGTACGTAGCAACGGCCAAAGAGGGCCAAGACCTCTCTTAATGGATAATTCCGAGTCGAATTTAACCCCGTAAATATCCGCCCGGCCTTACCAAGGCGACACGGCTACTGACTAATCCACTAAGTGTGGCCCATTCCTTCCCTCACTCCTTTCTATTTCTCTGCATTTAAATGCGAGAAAGGGAGCGGCCGTGACGCTGGGTGGGGGAGGTTGAACGTGGAGTGGGGGGGGTGGCGGGGGGCAGGTTAAAAACAGGTGTCGTCTCCGAAGGGAGGCGTCATGGACGTCAAGTGCAGGAGGAACAGGTGCTCACCCTCCCGTGCAAACACGTTCACAAACAGACCCACCGCGAGCATATTCCGGCCTCTCCCCGACCGCCACCACCCCCGACTCGCACGCAAACTCTGCCTCCAATCCCTCCTCCTCGCATGCATTCTTCGCTTCCCTCGCCTCCTCACCTCCCCCCCCACCCCGCGTCATCCTCCGCTAGGCAACTATTTGGGGGGCCTTGGGGAGGTTCCAGAGGGCTTTCAAAAACCATCCCGCAAACTTCTTGATGGAACGTGGATTTCATCCGAAGACATCAGCTGTCCCCATCATTGCGAAAGAAATCGGTTCACCCACCCAACAAAATATTCCTCTCGCCCATCTTTTTTTTAATTAAAGATTTTTCGAATTTTTGGTAACTGAATTAGTTAATACTAACGTTTATGATATCACATACACCGATGTATCGGGTCGGACTGCAAAAAACTAGAGTAACTAGCATACTGATGAAGTGGTTCTGAAATAGATGCAGGATGCCTTTACCAAAGAAACACCGTAAAATGTACCGAATTTTCTCATTGTTGACTTCCATCGTTAGAACTCTGTAACTCACAACTGAATGGAACAAACAAAAAACAGCAAAAGAATTATTTTTGTGTGAAATTTCACCTTGACAACGAGCAAGCTTGAAATTGTTTGATCGATACTTTACGAGATATCGATCATTACAGCCATCTACCGAGAAAATAATGGATTTATTTTTTCCCGACCTAATATGTCACACATTTTATCCACTTTTTCCAAATTAAAGAACTTCTACTTCTGAGTTTAGCGATTCGGTTACCAATCAAGAGTAATGATAAAAGAAGAGGATCAATCAATCAATGAACCTTCTTAGAGATTAACTGTGTTCGAAGATCGAAGTTTCATCACTCGAGGCTAACCTCCTAGGTTTTCCATGATGACAGTTGAGATGAAAAATTCCCATAAAAGGAAATATAGACACCAAAACATACCATAACAGAGATTCTTTACATGGTGAAAGTTCGTCACCGAACTTCTTGCCTCCATTTAGTATCACCTAAAGGTACACACAACAAAATGTCTTAGCCTTGCACACGACACAAATGTAGCGTCGATTCACTCTTTCCACTAATTACAGATATTCTGAAATGTCGTAGATAATTTAGAATGGAAGTATTATCGGTCATCAAAAAATGAAATCCAAAAAAGTCAAGGAAACAATTGGAATATGCAATGCTGAGCACGATTATTAATACCAGAGTTGAGGTTCCAAGAAGTCTCCAGAGTCATATTTTTAAATCTCATATTAAATAATGAGATATACATTAGTGTATAAATATTAAAAGGATAAATTATTTATATGATTATCTCTCTCGGACAAAATTAGTAATTTAATTTTATCATTCAGGTCTGGGAATTGAAATGACCTCCGCCGGTGGCAGAGATTTCGCGCCAGCAACATCTACCTGCGTCGCGTTCAGCGGTCGCTGATTGCGGGTCCCTGCTCTACAAATATTTTGTACGGCAAAGTAAAGGTATAGAAACCATTTGTACGGAAATTACTCCACGCTTTTTCCTATTTATTCCCGATTTGACTCCGACACCCCGCACGGGTAGAACTCTCATCGTTCTGCACCCATTCTTTAATGGCACCCTCTCGAGGCGGCACCCGAGCCACCTCCCCATTCATTGCACCTCCTCCTCTACTCCTTCTCATTGTGCGTGCGCCCTCCCATCTCCTCCATCAAATTCCAGCGAAGGGTAAGTGCGACCCCCACTTCCACTTCGCAATGAATTCCCTTCCTCTCCGGCTGGGAGGGAAACAAATACCCAACCCACCTAGTGCCAATAGCAAGCACCAATCAGTCCTCCTCCACGAATATTCCCGTAACGGTCTCGTCGACATCCATAGCCCGCTCCAACTCTTCTTTGTAAATACCAGAACCTCTCTCTCCTTCCGTCTCACGCTCACGTCATTTCGACGGTGGCAGCGGTGTTTTGAACGGGCTTTCCCTTTGGTTCACATTATCGAGCCCGGTACAACACACGTGTTTCCGAATTAAATCGAGCGGGAACGGAATTAAAATGGTTATGCAAAATCAAACAACGCAAGTAGCCGCAGTGCCGGAAGATAAGGCGTTGGGGATTTTAATGAGACTTTTCGGAAGTGGCTTTCGGAATGCGCGAGGGCCGTAGCTGCAGTGAAATACCATTCAATTTCGGAGGACTACTCAAGTAGAAAAAGAATGAGGCCACCTATTCCAGAAGTGTGTCAGTGTGCCCTAAAAACATCTCAGAAATGTTGCTGAAGCAAAATCAAGGAAGGCATTCAGTCGCGAAAGAATGATGGAATGAGGCGGGAAGAGTGCTGAGTAGCGCGAAAAATGAGAACGATTGGGAGAAAGGAGACTGGCAGAGGGAGGTCCCAACTGAGTGTATGTTATTCGGGGAGAGGAAATTACAGGAGCAGAACTACGGGAAAGGAAGGACTGTTGTGCGAATTTGACAAATAAATCGCGGAAATTGATTTGGTGTCGAGGACAGACAGTGAATTTTGAATCATTCTGAAAACTCACGCGGCATATTAAAAAAAAACTTTCGTTTGCCTATAGTTTCCGCGTCGCGATCACTGCTCTCAAAATCTCATTACTTATGTCATTCACAATGCCATTGTAAATACCGACTACATGGCCATGAAGTAATGCGTCTTCTCTTTATCATTTTAAGAATTAACCCTGAGGGTGATAAAGAATTTCATGGCGGAGAGCTTTAGAACGTCAGGCACTATGGAGAGAATTATAACAAAATGATCTTGAATCCAGCAGTTAAAACACGTAAGTAATGTTTTATTAAGAGACTATTTTACTAGTATTGGCTAAACACCAATGTATTGATTAAATAGGAAAATATTTCATGAAATAGCAATGAATACAGTAAGATTTATAATGGAAAGTGACCAACAGCTGGTATTATATACAAAATTTTGATTGTTGAGTAATTAAGCATCGAAGAAAAGAAACTCGGTGTCGAAATTAGTCTAATTCGAAGGAAAGGCGCAAACAGTTAAAAATGCAAAAAATTATTTTCATACATCCATTGACTGCTACATTTCATTCTTGCTCAAAAAAACCCAAACAGGTATCGGAAAGCATTAGCTGAGCGTCTGAGCGTCAAACTAGAGCCTTCAGATTTGGAAGCCGATGCACTAGCCACTGAACTAATAGAATTGCCAAAATTCATGAATTGATTGAACTTGTAAAAACAGAATTTTATCGTGGGTTTTTATGTGCATAGTTGTTTATAATATTTTAATAATTATTCATTTATAACATTTTTCGGGGAAAGAGTAATGCATTGATTCAATTTTTTTCATAATCAACAAATTTAAATTCCTTAATGATAGCCTTGATTCTGTCAAAGATAAAAAAAATGAAGATCTTACGCAACGTTAATCGATCTTTGCCTTATCTGAAAAAACATGAAGGAAACCCATGTGTCTTTGATTTCAAATATTCACATTAATGTTGGCATTGCATAGGATACGGAATCATAAAAGGATTCAAAATACGAGAGCTGTCCAGTAAGTAACTTCAGTTTTGAATAAAATATGAACCTACTGACGCGTATAAGTTTTATTATATATATATATATATATATATATATATATATATATATATATATATTTGAAAGGCACATTCCTAACTATTTTTCAACATTCCAACAACATTTCAAATTGAGTCATTTATCATTACGATAAACAAGGATTTAAATTTCGTCTCTGAAGAAATCTGCCACCTTTACATTTAGACCCCTCGTTCACACCACTATTCAATTGTGCGTCACAGTCAAAGCTCAACGTATGTGGCAAGCCAGGTCTAGCGAGAGATCCGTAATCCTAAATCGGCGATTTTCGCTAATTTTTTCGTTGATTTGCACCGTCGGTTCATGTTTCACAAGGCTAGGCCGACCACTGGGGTCCTCGTCGTGAACATTGGTGCGGCCATTTGCGATATAAATAGAATGCACTACTACCTCACACCGCCTTCACTCATTATTCCATCTCTGTACACTTCAAAAAGTTGCCTATTCATTTAAATTGGTTTGCGGTTTTTCGCCAGTAGAAACGCAATCACAGATCGCACTTCACAACTCAGTGGATTTTTTATTTCAGCTTACATTTAACAATTTTCAGCGAGCAAAGATGAAGGACCACAGTCTGCACACTACCATAGAAGGATGCGTAGCAAGTATAGACACCAAGATGGTGGCTCTAGCCCTACCCACCGCCAAACTAGGTTGCAACAAAAATTTTTCTTGTTGACAGCACTCTTATATTTATTTGTATGGTGTCTCAGCGTTTCTGTAGTCATAGAAATTCGTATTGGAATGGTAAAATAAAGTGAAGACAGAAAGTCAATCAAGTTTACGACAGGCAAGGGTATACTACTGGTGTGAATGAGCCAACCCCACGGAAAAACATCGATGGAAAGGTCAAGTGGAAGTCACCGGAGTGAGATTGTGCATCTGGTTAACAGTAACCCGGACGGTAAACAGGGGCCCAAGAAAGAAATCGACGAAGGATTCATACGGGATAAAAGAGAGACCCCAATCGCCCAGAGAGAACCGATGGGCCGCTGAGATTGGAGCTTCACATTGAGGTGAGGAGAGGGTGGAAATATACCAAAAGAGGCGAAATAATTGAGTAGAACTGGGATGGGAATGAGACAGGTAAGGGAAGAGTTTCAGGAGAGAGTACTCGTAGTTGGGGAGCTAAGCTACGTGGAAGTAAAGAACAAGATGTGAATGGGTAAAGCCCGAAATATGGTGGGCAAGGATGAGGGATAGTAGATTTGAAAAGATCATTACGGAAGGATTAATCAATAAATTGAGAATATTCTAGGTAGGTCCGCAAGGCTGGAGATATGCTCCAATTAAAAACCCCCATATCAATTGCGTTTTGAAAAAAAGCCTCGCCCAAACAAGCGCACGGTAACACCAAACCACTGGCGGTGATTCCTCAAATTAAAGGCAATAAAAAGGAAACAAATTACTTCATCCTCGAAAAATAGCGGATGAAGAATTTCATTAGGTTAAAACGTGTACGAACGTTGCGGGAATTTCAATCGAGATAAAAAAACAGTCAAATCCATATTACTATATTACAAATATATAATTGAATCTCCAAATAAATTATAACTTTACATTAGTGTTCAACCGATCACATGTCAAATTTAAACTACATTTTATATTTGAGAAAATGATATTAATAGTAAAATCAAGAGAGAATATACTGAGATAATAGAATTTATAAAACGGTCATGATTTTTGTGATTTCTAATACCTACCTATAATACGATAAAAAACGCAGCTACGATTGAATGGCCTTGAGCGCAAGCACCACGGTTGATCCTCACGTAAAAAATAAACACATATCCTATCGTATTAATGCTAATAAAAATGATATTATTTCAGGCAACGAAAACCAGATTCACATTTCAGCAAGAATGGTATAACTACAGAGAGGAGATGTACAATAATATTTTTAAAGAAATACAATGCGTTAAAAAAATTCAGTTATAATTCAAATTGATGGCTAATAGATGGCATACATATGGCTAACATTATAGCATTGAACTCATCAGGATACTTATTACTCACTTCAAAAAAATATTATATGAATTCATGACCACAAAAACCACTCAAATCCATATCATAGTTTATGTTAACGAATCGATAAAAATTTCCACCAACTAGACTAAAATATTAAATACTAAATAATTATTTCATTTTCAGCTATAGTGGATATAAATGTCATTTGCATAGAGGATGCACTGCATTAATTACGTTGACCAATATCATTACAAATATGTTATAAAACATTCCCCTTCATCATATCCAAAAATATGCCGTAAATCAGCCTAAATATTCCCCATGATTACTAAGCAGACTGTGTTTAACTATGGGAATAAGTACCAATTGCATTGCATCTAGGATTCCCATATAACGTTAAAATTCAATTCAATTTAGAAAAAAAGTCTTCGCCAAAGCGGAACTATGGATATTTACGAAGTTTCCTACTCTGATAATGGCACCCTTTAAAAAATTACATTTTTCCTAGCATTCGGTCCCCTGTTTTTGAAGGAGACAGGTAAACAGATGGCCAATTTGTAAAAATAGCGCAGGTAGCATTCAATATGAGAATAGAGTTTCGAGTGCACTTTAAGACTCGGGAATTATCAGGTAAAAGACATTTTCACTTTTATGGGAAAATATAGATATGGCATCAAGAAAACACTAAAAAGCAGTGTGACTTTTAGCGACCATTAAACCTTTGATATGATCATTCGCCTAAATACGCGATAAAAACGACAATGGTTGGTTTGTAAAATAGCTAAGCATAGGGCAAACATATATGAGAAAATGAAAAACTGTAAAATATTTATCTTTAGGGCTAAATCAAATGACAAATAATTTTTTTCAGGGTTCATTTTTTTTCAGAAAGAACGCAATCTCGAAATACTATTTGGAATCAAAAGATAATATATTTTTGCTCTTCACCCAAAGGAACATAATATTATCTTGCTCCATTATTAACAAAGGAAAGCACAACATTTTGAAAAACACGTAGACATATTTATTAACCCTATGGGATTACGAAACTATTATTGCGAAAGAAGAATAGGTTTCAATACGTGACAATATGTGCACCGCGCACTTTTTTCCGAGAAACACTTTGCATAATTTCCGCAAATATTTCCTGCTTACTTCTATTTCATTACCTAAATTAAAAAAGAATTCAAGAAAAAATTATGTCTCCTACCATAAATATGGATGTCTGTGTAGTCAGAATGCAGAAAAAACAATTCTTAGATTCCTATCGAAATTTTTTAATATTTGGAGACCTAATGAGGGAGACCATAGGACTGGCCATGGAAATTAACTTGGCGCGAGAAACCCAACCCCAGATCTCACGATTGGAAAGTGAAATATTTTGCTATAGAAGCCAAGGAGATAAAAGAACAACGAGAGAGGTTGGTGGGAGGGGGGAGGGAGGAGACCCAATGTGCGAAGGAATGCGGGTCGGGGATATACAGACTTGAGCGGTCCAAAGGAAACTTATGACGTGTTTACCGGCGGAACGTGGTGAGGGAGAGTGACCGTCAAGGGACTCGCGAAGAAACATCCGTCGGAAAATAATGCGCTGTTTAGATTTTCATAAGAATCGGCCGATGGGATATGAAGGAGCCATGTTGAAAATATGATCGGGAGTGAAGTGGAGGGAAAATGAAAGATTTTGACTGCAGCCAAAATATTACGGCTTCTTTGGAAACGGGAGTGAAATGAGCAATAACATGGGATCAACGGACAAATATCGGAACATCTCTTCTTTTTCCTCGCGCGCAACTGGCGTACATTAAATTTTATCACCAATGTAACGCCATTGCCGTTGATGGAGGACACACATTTCCGGACAATGGGAGTCCCGAGGACAAGATTAAACTGGATGCTCGCACGGAAAGCTTGCCACCGTATGATTTTCAACCACCACTACAAGGTATAAAACGAGAATTGAATCGTAAAATTTTTAATTTTCTTGCGAATACGTAATAAATCGACCTTTTCTTAAAGAGCCAATGGGCTATAATGGAGAAAATGAGTTGGAAAAATAGCCGTGCGGTTTACCCATTTCAGGATGACCGTTTGGACAGGGAAAAGGATTCATAAGAGCAGGACAATTACTGCTCGGGTAGAGGGAGAGAAAGAAATGCTGGTCGATTCAGCATTATAGGGCTCAAGATTCCCCGTAGCGCTAATATTTTGCCAATATTATATGATTTAGTACATCGCATAATTCAGCATCAGATTATTTTTCTTCTTTTTCGAATTCCTATTCATCATTAGTTTCAGCCCGCCCGTATTTCGTAGAACAGTAATTTATATTAATATTTCAGTCATAGAATTTTGAGGCGCCAGAGTGGATCTGAAGATCAGCCTCTTGGTATCCCCAACCCCAAATGATCAAGCAAGTTGCGAAAGTAATCAAATGAGTCATATAGTGTATGCACACCGTCAATGAGTTCAAATGAGAGAGCACCTCACGCTCTCGCCCTCTCTGCCGTCTTCGTGAATTGTCCTCGCGCTGGCCACCCGCCCTCCCTCCGGGGTGGAATAGGACGGAGTGAGAGCAGGAGGGGTGGGGCGGGAGGGGGTGGAGGTGAAGGCCGGTGATGGAGTCCAAGGAGGGCGGATGGACGGGAAAAAAGGGGGTGAGGAAGCTCTGTCACGCACGACTGACTATATTTACTCTATTAATTGCATTTCAGCGTCATAGCGTACACCCGCGGAGTATTTCCCGACTCATTCCTGGGTAACAGGGTCACGACGAAAAAAGCCAACTAATTTTATTTTCCTTTCCACGGCACCCAGCGTTGCGAGAAGCGTGCACCTAAAGTTAATAAAACGGAACTAGATTATGATCTGGTAAAGATAAAAATTTCGTGATTGTGGAGAGACTTGGAAAACTATAATAGAGGGAGACGAATAGCAATGATGGTCGCCACGGATTGCTTGAACACCACTCGGAAACCTTAGCTGAAACATAAAGAAGACCGGGATAATTTGAGTTTTCTGGCTTCAGTAGATGTCGAGTACGTAAATTCTCGTTTAATAAAAATCGCACGAGAGCAAAAAAAGCGCACTTTAAGGGTGATACCCATCTATTGGAAGATACCAAGATGAGAATGCAAGACAGTTTCCCCAGAGAAGTAAGGGTAAAAAGAATTGATTGATTAGATTTTGTTGCAAATGTAGAAGGATTACATAACAATACATCTATAATACAGAACTAAAATGTCACAAAAACCTTATACTAATACAAATGATCTACAACTCCATACTTTCAATGAAAATAAGAAAAAAGTCATGCAAGATTGAAAATGTTAATGAAAACAATAATAATATGATTTAAACGATAAAGTTCGTAGGGTGGAGAAATTATCAACTCCTAATTAATAACTTAAAATGTTTAAAGATAATGATTTAATGTCGCATAGTAGAGAGGATTTTGATTTCTGGATTGTTTACTCACTAAATCAATAATAAAAGATGTATCATGACAATATTTGCTCGTGGCCACGAGCTCGTAAGAAACAGCGATAAGAGTTGAACATTTCGGAGGACAAAAAGTTACATTAATATTGTTTCTTCCATATAACTCTAAGATATTTGAGTTAATCAAGATTTGGATCGAATGCATACCCTACGTAAAATCATATTCGTACGCACCTCCAGCATGGGATCACGGGAATGCTACGAAAAAATGTTCATAATTAAATGGAAAGGTTGATGACGGATTCTATTCTTCAAGCTCTTACTAGATCTGAAGTAAAGTCTAAGACAAAGGGTAGGTACGTAAAAGCAGTGAAAGAATAAAAAGAGAATACAAGAGTTACACACTGTCCTAGAGGAAGCTTAAAAAGAACTTCCTGGGATAGATGATAATTTGCAGTTGAAGCTACAGCATCACTGTGATGCACCAGAGGAAGATATTGTTTCTGCGCTGTCGGGACCTGCGTTAGACAACCGGTTGAATTAAGGACATACACACGTAGAAGGAGAGAATAAGGAGAGAAGATTTCGAAAAGAATTCATTTATGTTGAAATTATTGTAAATTTTCTATAGTGACTCTCTTCTCTGCCAGTCTGTCAGCAATAATGACTGCGGACGTGCATAGCATGAATTTGAGACGACCGATCATCAGAAGTTATTGTACATTCTGTGTACAGTAAACTCGGTACTGGTATACGAAATCGTAATGCAACGCGAGATATATAGTTCAAGTAACTAAAAATCCGGGATCGCCTCTTAACCGCGCACACAAGAGTTTATTCCAACAGGGAGTGCGTTTTGTGGAGTGAGTTTCCTTTACTGTGTTTTAATTGTAGTCAAAGGACCGTATTTGCTGAAACTTCAGTCGGCTTATCTCGTCATCGCACGCTGGTCGATAATTAACGTAATCTCGGATAATACAACATTTATTATCCATTCAGAGTGGAACAAGGTAAATCTTATTTAGTTCTCCATACCAATAAGAAGGACCATTTATGACATAGAAGTAAGGCAGCTACGAATATCAGCCGATAGGTCACAAAAACAGCCAAGGAATTCCATGGTTAACTATATATTTTTTTGAATCAACAAACAATATTTATTGTACCAACTGTATTGTAGATGTTCACTTTATTACATACTGATATTACACTGAATTTTGTGTAAAAGGTGGTCATCGTTACTTAATATATAATATTCTGATTGTAAGGCATTTTGATGCTATGCATACAGAATTGCTATCTTATTTCAAAATGAAAATATTCTGACTACAGTGGATTGGAATGGCGGATCTACTTGCAATGAGGCACAGACATACTGTTTTATTATTTTCACACCATTTTCCACGATAAACATTAGATTTAACTGATTTTTTGACCGCTCTTTGTTAATCTATTTAGGATTTGGCTCAAAATGTTGATATGTACGAAGAAAATAGAGGAAGAATGCACGAAGTGGATCATTTTATACAAATATCTTTACATATATATATATATATATACTACCTTGAACAAAAAGTTCCCGGAATAACCACCGTGTGGCGCTCCCATCGTTCCGATTTGACCCTCTGGTTTAGAGCATCCGCCCGGCAAGTGGAGAGATCCGGTGTTCAAGTCCCGGTCGAGGAAAATATTTTTACATTCGTGATCTGCTCACATCCGCCATCCCCACCTCTGTTGTGTTTGTCCTTTATATGTGTTCCTTTACCATTTTCCTTATCTCTATTTCAATTTGAATGAATATTTATTCGCCATATGGCGGTATTTCGTGTTTGAATGTGTATTAGGCCAATGTGGCTCGTCTCTTCTTCTGGCTATGCGTGCCATGAAACGCACCGTTCCTATCCTTTATGATGTTGTATGCTTGCTAACCTACTGTCCATTCTCCTCTTGTGTTTGTCAATTTCTCCTTTGGTGGGTGTAACAGCTCCCTAACGCCATCTTCTGGGTAATGATTCGGAGCACTTTGGCGCTTTATAAGATCGCAGATTTCAATGTAAAAGTACTCTTCCTCGATAGCTCAGGTGGTTTAGAGCATCCGCCCGGCAAGTGGAGAGATCCGGTGTTCAAGTCCCGGTCGAGGAAAATATTTTTACATTCGTGATCTGCTCACATCCGCCATCCCCACCTCTGTTGTGTTTGTCCTTTATATGTGTTCCTTTACCATTTTTCTTATCTCTATTTCAATTTGAATGAATATATATATATATACCCTCCCATGGACTACAACCTTGTCGTGATGGAAGGGCTTGTGTGTTCCGATGACCCCTAGAGCTGTGCTGGTGGGAGTAATAATTATTACTCCTGGAAGGGCCAACCATGCCAGATAGGTCAAAGGTTAGGAGCCAGACGAAAGGTTGTCCACGCAGCGTCTGTTCCTCAGTGAGGCGGCTGCAATGGCGTCTGACCCCAGTGGGGCGGCCATTAAGTGATGGTGTCACGTTAAAAACACTATTGAGGAAGGCAACGGGAAACCACCTCAATTATCATTCCCAAGAAAATAATGATGGACGCAAAACAGAAATTGAGTCCTGGCAACTGCGGGACTCGGCCCAAGGGGCCGTGTGTCGTGCCCGGCAGCGGGGGAGGCAAGGCTTCCGCGGTCGTCATCCCACGAAACCCTTGCAGGGAAGAAATAACAGCTGCAGGACAGAAGATGCAGAAGAAGACGAAAGTAGTTAGAATAGGAACATGGAACGTCAGGACAATGTTGAGGACAGAAAAATTAGAAAAGAAGAATGGTGGAAAACACAATGCGATGATATGGAAAGTTTACAGAAGAAGGGTGAAATTGGTGCTCTATACAGCAAGGTTAAGTTATTATCGGGAAGTAAGAAGGCAAGATCTGTGCGAACAGTTAAAGATAAGTGGGGTAAGATAATAGTTGAACAGGAAAAATCCAAGACAGATGGCTGGAATATAGAGAAACACTGTATGGTAAAGAACTTAGGCCAACAAGGTTAGATATAGAAAAGGAACATGACGTAGAAGAAGATAGCTTAGGTCCAGGCATACTCGACGATGAAATAGAAAGGGCATTAAAGGAGATGAAAGCAAAAAAGGCCGTGGGGGTGGACAACATACCTGTACAACTGTTGAAATGTTTAGGAAAATGCGGAAAGAAGGCCTTATATGGACTGATTCATAGTATCTATGAAGAAGGAATCTGGCCGGAAGATTTTGTGAGATTGGTGTTAGTTCCTATTCCAAAAAAGGCAAAGTCTATATCATGTGAGGATTACAGAACAATAAGTTTGATATCCCATGCAGCTAAAGTTATTCTCAGGATCATCAACAAAAGGATAGAGAGTAAGGCAAATGATTACTTAGGGGATGATCAGTTTGGGTTTAGGAAGGGAAGAGGTACGCGTGATGCCATTGCAGTAATGAGATCACTAATTGAGAGGAATATAGAATACAATCAGAACGTGTTTGCCTGTTTTGTAGATTTCAAAAAAGCGTTTGATAGAGTGAATTGGGAAATGTGAGTGAATTGGAGGTTCAGTGCGATAAATATGGGATGAGAATCAATATTAATAAAACAAAGGTTATGCGATTTTCCAGAAAGAAAAAGGCTTAGCTAAATATTAAAATTGGCGGGGAAAGAATAGAGCAGGTTGAGCAGTTTACTTATCTCGAGAGGTGTTTTGGACCAATACAGTCAAAGTGGTAGGGACGTAAGGAGAAAAATTGCGCTAGGCAAGGAGGCTTTCTCAAGGAGGAGGGAGTTGATGACGTTGAGTAGGGATGTTAAGACAAGACTCGTAAGAACTCTGATATGGAGCGTAGCTATGTACGGCGCGGAAACGTGGTCACTGAAGCAGGAGGATAGACGTAGATTGGAGGCTTTTGAAATGTGGGTGTGGAGAAGAATGGAGAAGGTGAAATGGACCGAAAGGAAAACAAACGAGGAAGTACTAGAGATGGTGGGTGAGGAGAGGGGTTTGTTGAGAGAAATCCTATGGAGGCAGGAAAAATGGATGAAAGGCGTATTGAGCGGTAGTGGAATGTTGAAGAAGGTAATAGAGGGGAGAATGTTGGGCAAGCGAGGTAAGGGGAGGAACAGGATAGGGATGTTGGACGGGATGAAGGGAGGAAAGAAGTACACCGAGATGAAGAGGGACCTGATATAGATTAGTTTGATAGGTGGGGAGTCACAAAATGTTTATTTGATAGTTGTGTCCATCCAAAAACCTACCTTAAACGGTAGATTACCTAATAAATAAAATATATAATGTACACACACACGAGGAATGTTCATGTTCAAAAGATAACGAGAATTTTTCATTTCGCGGCATTGGAGAATCTGACAGTCAAACTTTTTTTGTTATGTTGGTATACATGCCCCTGAAGTATGACAAAACTTTCAGCTGTTTTCATTGTGGACTTCGTCTGTGACAGCCATTAAGGTTCGACATGTTTTATGAGCTCGGCGATTTTCGTTTGTTAAAAGAAATGAATCGAAGAATTTGTATAAAATTTTGCGTAAAAAATGAAATCAAGTGTAACAAAGTGTGTGAAATGTTAACAAAAGCCTAAGGTGAGTCTGCTATGAGTAAATCAAGAGTTAACGAGTGGTATAAGCGTTTCTAAGAAGGCCGTGAAGACCTTGAAGATGGCGAACGCCCTGGACGCCCCAGCACATCAACAATCGATGAAAACGCGGAAAAAGTGAAAGAAATAGTTATGAACGATCGCCGAATCACAATTAGAGAGGTGGCTGATGATGTTGTCATATCGATTGGATCATGTCATGACATTTTTTCCAATTCGTTGGGTATGAAACGCGTGGTAGCAAAATTCGTTCCAAAATGGCTTTTGCACTACGATAATGGACCAGCTCACACTTCATTGCTTGTTCGAGGATTTTTTGCCAAAAACAATACCGTAACGATGCCCCAGCCTCCATATTCGTCAGATATGGCTCCGTGTGACTTTTTTCTATTTCCAATAATTAAGGGAACCTTGAAGGGCCGTCGTTTTACAGCCGTAGATGGCATTAAAAGCGCATCGTTGAAAGAACTAAAGGCAATCTCAAAGATCGAGTTTGAGAAGTATTCCGGGGATTGGAAGAATCACTGGCCTAAGTGCATAATCTCCAATGGGACTACTTTGAGGGTGAGAACATCAATGTATAAGAATAAATAAATATTATTGTTCGAAAAATTAAAAATTCTCATTATTTTTTTAACACACCTCGTATATGTGTGTGTTTGTTTGTGTGTAAACACAGTTTTGAGGGTACCGCTTACAGCTATGCCAAAATTATGTTGAGAAGGCGGGGAAGGTTCAACGTTTGTACAAAAAGTAACGGTAACAATTCTTTCCTGACGTGTACGTGAAGTGGATCCCAGCAGACCATTGCCTACTGCAAAATGTAAAACCTTCCCTCAAGGGACACTACCATGGGATCCTAAGTGTCGTCAAAGAATCTTGAACGCGTACCCTTAAGGACCTTCCAGAATCCTCTTATTAGCGGCTTTTCCACGCCTGCCTTAGACTCCTGGAAAAGCCGCCGGTAAGAGTATGCCGACGCCCAAGGGATGTAATTTGAAGAATATCGAGGCATGGTAGCAATATATGAAATAAATCTTTTCTCCGAAACGCTTTCCGATACTTCATATACAAACCATGTATTTAAATGAAAATATAAATACAAATTAACTTATAGTAAACAACATAATATTAGTTTTACTTGCTAATTTGCTATACTATGTTCTACTAGAATATTGATGAATAGAATATTAGTCATATTCATCTTAAAAACGATTCGAATTAGCGAAATAAAATAATACAACATAATTTACTTTTCGTAAAAGTAATCTAATGATTAATAATTTATCGTAGCACTTTACCACTTGATAACATTTATTTTTTTTACATCAGCTGATGATGATGTAATTCATCGAAATCCGGTCGTAAAATACATTTTATGAAGTGGAACATGGTACGATCAATTATTCATTATGCTCGACTTCCACCACGTCACGGCTGAAGGTACTCAATTTAATCTAGTGATATTGTTATTAAAAAATTAAAATGGTCAAATATTTTTTATTACGAATGGTCCCTCTACGTTTTTGATGGATTGTCCTTTTTTTAGCAAAAGCAATGAACGAAGTTTTAGTTTAGTAAGAGAAAATCATTAAGTATAAATCGAATCGAAAACATACTGAATACAATAATGAATGTTTGATGGCGTAAGTCCAATGTCTACCATTATGACAACGTAATCATTATATTTTGTGCAACTATATTTTTTATGTTATTTGTATAGTTGGAACGAAACTCAAGGGTGTGTGTTACATGAAACATGCGAGCCCACATCTCAATTTTATATTAATGTACTGAAGTCAATGCGTCACTCACATTTTGCAAATTTACTTTCCTTTAAAATATTTGAATGTAAAATAAATTTCGATCAAAAAATATCAACAAAAATCGCCATCATAATAAGAATTCAGTCAGACTCACTTGGCTTGGAAATTATTTCATATCTCAAAAAAAAAAACAGCACGCGAGTCTTTTTTCCTTGAAACCAAGTGAACTCAATTTATGTACCGCAGACAGCAATCGACAAGGAAATCACTTTATTTCGCTGTCTACCACCATTCCGTTATCATCAACCCCACGTCATGTCTTTTTTCAGCCCCTGACAATCTATTTCCAAAACCACTGTGAACACTGGATAAATGCCAATCCGAATAAAAAAGCGACGAGAAGCGGCATTTGGGCATGACTCTCGCTAAAGCATGGCCTCGAGCTGCTACTTACAAAATTGGGATATCATGATTCCCTGTGACAGGGACATGTCCCTTAAATAGAACTGCCATTAGAGATCGTGATACTCTTCTTGCCACTCACTCAGAACTCCTCATCTTCCCCTTTTTGTACACTTTACGAGAGAAGGTGAGCCTCTTTCTCCCGCTATTACTTCTCCAATTCGTAGAAATGTCAACACCTCGGATGTCTAACATCCTTTCTCCTCTTCAAATATAGATACACCACGGTTATGACCGCATCATATCGTAATGAACTGCGTGCATCACCTGCAACAATTTTCAGACCAAAATAAAATTCACTAAAGAAGACGTTACCACTATCTATTCACCTAACAACTCTAAAGTAAGTTCTGGAAAGAAGACAAGGCAACTAAAAGCTTAAGAAAGGCACAAAAGAAAGATAGAAAAAACAAGAAGGATGAGCTTTCAAAAATGAAAATAATTTGAATAAAGAAGGAAATTGTAAATGATGAATTTAAAACAATGTCAAAAACGACAAAAGTACTAAGTAAAAGTAATAAGACATAAAACTTGCAAATTTAGTGAGGACATGCGTAAAAAAGAATTGACATTGACAATGACATTGGTGCCTTTATGAGGACATATGGTACGGGATTAAAAATTATAAAAATCGGTAAATAAAGTAATACAATGCATAAACAAAGAAAAATAAAAATAATGAAGCCCATCTAAGATGAAAACGTTTTAATAGTTAGTGATAAGACTTGGAGAAATGAAATTAGTTAAATCTTTTTGCCTTTCGAATTAAGCTGCCTCCATATTTTATACTTTGTATAAAATATGATATCTGATTCACAGTTGAAGAAGATGAATCCATTGAAGTGAATTATCACTGTAGGGTTATTAACATAAACTAGCTGAAACTGCTCAATATTTGCGCTGATAATTAAAAAAAATAATACAATTTTTACAAAAGGCTTGCAGTAAGTGTCTCAATTTTTCAAACAGAACTTCGGTAATGTTTTAAGCATTCCAGAATATTTTTGATAAAAGTAGTTAATTATGATATTCACATTGTATGAACTAAACATATCTTTGAATTGCAAGACTTCTTTATAACGGATCTTAATGTATACATAATAAAAATAATTTCCAAATTAGGTCCTATTAAACGCGTCGTCGTCGTGGTAGTCCAGGAACAGGGCGTTGAACTACTGAACGGAGGACATGGGTTCAATTCCTGGGCAAGCCTCTCTGGGCACCTGCAGCTCCGACCAAGCTAGTTGATTTTTCGGGTACCAGATCTTCCTAAAAAACGATAACCGGCACAGGAAAAGGCACTGCCCCCCCTTCCCTTATTTGTGAATTTCACACGCCGTTGAGCTTTTGTACTGGGTGAACTCTACCATCACCTACCAAACCTACCTTTGAGTTGATTACTGTGTTTATGGTTTAAACCTTTATTCACCCCCTGTCTTTGCTGTATTCCTCCGGAATATATTAGTACATTATAAATTTCACTTGCTGCAATTTTATTTTTAATGAGCTTCTTATATTAGTTCCTTGTAAATAAGAGAAAAATGTGCATTTTAAATTGTAGTTTTGATTTAAGGACATTTTATTCATACGCATGCATTTTAAAAGTGCCAAATAGAGTGGAAAATGTTTTCATTGTTATTTAGTTCACGTTTTTGTGATTTTTCAGATTATGCACGCACTAAAAATGGTATATTTCTTACATTATCAGTTAGGAATGTGATTTAATATATAAATAGTGACTTTTTCACCTTTACCGGGAGCCAAACATTTCTTCTCTTTCAACCGCCATTTTAACATTGATGATATCCATAGCACTTTATCAAAAATTCTTCAAATAAAATACCTTTATAGTGACTGCATTATAATCCTTAGTTGTTCAAACTTTTAATTTTGCCGCATTCATAATATCACCCCAGATAATTGGCAATTTAATGTATCTCATGAATATATTTATAAATAAATATATATATATATATATGTATATTTATATCAAAATATCCAATACATATACAGGGTTCAATAAAAAAGTAATGTGCATTCTCTGGGAAAAATAGATTAATTGATCGTACTTGTACAAATGCTTAAAATTCTTCCAAATACCCTCACCATCAATACACTAGCGGAGACGTGTTTGCTACCCCTGCAGGGTACCCTGAAACTCCTTGACGGGAACACCTCTCAGGAACGTTGTAACATGCTTTTGGATGTGTTGCACGTTTCCCAATACTTTCCTTTAAGCTTTCTCTTCAGTAGGGGAAACAAAAAAAGAAGTTATACGGAGCCAAGACGGGACTCTAAAGGGGCTGAGGGATCACCGGGGTAGGCGCTGTCAGGTGGGGTGCATCGGCCCAAGAAGTTGGTAATGATGAAGGCCGTGTGGTTGGGGGAATTTTCATGGTCAAGGGAACACTCCATCGCGCCGGGTTACAATGTCGAAAAACACGCTTCACGCGGAGGCACGTCTTTCCGCTCAGACTGCTCGGAGCAAACTGGTGTACAAATACGTTGGAAGGCCAGACACCCCACCACATTTACCGACTAGTTTTACCACACTGCCATCTATAGTCTCGTAACAAACAATAACCATGCGCATTAATTACATAATGGACCAGGTATAAAATTATATCTTTGTATCTCACCCCCCAATAACCTGTATCGTGAGAGCCATCCTGAAAGGAAATTAATTTGTTTTTTATTCATGAAATTGTAATATAGATTACACCGAGAAAGAAACATAATGTTTAGCATCAACGAAGTCGGCCGCAGTGGATTATAACCCATCGTTCAATAAGTCCCGGGAATAACTAAGAAAACGTTTCTTTCGCAAAATTAATTTTTATTCATCAACATAATCACCTTCAAGATCTAAACATTCATTCCAACGCTTTTCTAACTTTTCAATACCATGCTTGTAAAACGATTTGTCCTTGTCCTCAAAACAAGCTTCATTTGCTTCAGCGATGACTCCCTCATTCGAGCCAAATCTTTTTCCCTGGAGCATCTTTTTGGAATCAGCAAACAGCCAGTAGTCGCTGGGGGCTAGATCTGGAGAGTACGGTGGGTGGTGAAGCAGATTGAAGCCCAACTCGTTCAATTTGGCCTTTGTTTTCTTGTTAACTTGTGGAACGGTGCATTGTCTTGATGAAAGATGATTTTTTCTTCTTCATGTGCGGTCGTTTTTTGCGATTTCGTCCTTAAAAAGCACCAATAACTCAATTTAATAGTGGCTGTTGATAGATTTACCCTTTTCAAGGTAGTCGATGTAAATTATACGTCGCGCATCCCAAAATAATATCCCGTTCAATAAGTCCCGGGACTTATTAAATGATGGGTTAAGGGGGACACAAGCAAGAACACTGCTTACTACATCGCTGTTTGCACCGATCAACATGGAGTATACACATGCGCACAAGAAGTCACAAAATGGAAAAATAAAAAAATGAAGAAGGTTGGGGTTGAGAGGGAGGGGGTAAGGACGGTGGGCAGAGGATGGGAGGGACCGTGTGGGAAAGTCTTTCGCATCACGGGAACTCGGCAAACAGCGCACCCTGGCCAAGCAACGGTGGCGGAAAGATGAAAAGGAGGAGGAGGGTGCAAAAAAGGGGCGAGATTCCCACGTGAAACGCGGGGAAGGGAAGATGCAAAGATACACAACCGAAAGGGTAACCCATTCTCCGGCTCCTTGTTTGTTTGGATCACCATCCACTAAAATGTTTGTGTAGTCATTCCGACGTTTTTCCTAGTTCCTCCCATTTCCGCCAAATCTTACTCTTCCCCCTCCTCGCCGGTTCCCCGTTTCCCGGGGAGCATCTGATATTCATTTTGAACGGAGGGAGGATACGGAAGGGGACGGAAGGGGACGGAGGGTCGAGAGTCAGGAATGAGTCGCGTCAGGGAAGAGGGTACGGGGGGGAGGGGGGTGATTGCCCGGATTAGTGTTTCCGTCGTCTCGGAGACAGAGGAGGGTTCAAGGGTTGGAGGGTGTGACGGCAGTAGCCATCCCACCTCATTGAGGGCCCGAGTTCAAGTCCCGGCGATGACATTTTTAGCACAGTGGCGATTCCAATCTACATCTACATAAGTACCCTGCGAGCCACCAAAAAGGTGTGTGGCAGGGGGTGTAGCACCATGAGGGAAGGGTAAGGGTTGAGGGGGTTGGGAGTTAGGTGAGGAAAGGTGGGGGGAACCTGTAGGAAAAAAAAATATATATACATATATATATATATATACATATATATATATATGTATATATACACACATACATATACATACATACATACACACATGTATACACATCCTCGCGAAGTCCCTAACCTGTACGTTAATACTTATTGTAATGAACTAAGTCCTGGGGAATTTCGACTACGAGCATTCTGTTCCCTTATCGTTCTTGGAAAAAATGACATTTTAAACCTGTCAGTCTTGCAGTCTATCTCTCTAGTCTTATATTCGTGATCCCTTCGACCGTAATACGTTGGGGTTCGTATTATATCCTTGATGTCATCGGAAAAGGGCCCATCTTTAAATGTTTTTAATAAGTTTAATCTATATTGGAAACGCCGCTGTGTAAGAGAATCCCAACCTAAACTGTCTAACAAAGTGGATACGCTGCTGAGTTGGTCATAACAATGTTTGACAAATCTAGCCCCCCTCCGCTGAACTCGATCTAATTCCGAAACCAAATTTATGTTGTGAGGATCCCATATACTGGCAGCATACTCTAGGTGGGGCCTGACCAAGGCAAGGAAACATCGTTCTTTCACCTTTTCGTCGCATTTCGTCCAATGACTGAATAGATATCATCATGTTGTTGAATCTGGTGGATTATTGGATTCCCCGAACTCTTCCGGTCATAAATCGACATTAACCTGATTTTTTCATTTTGGCATATTGGAAGTGTGTTATTTTATTGATTTTTATCCATTTTCGCTAATCATTATACGAAATAATTAAATATTTCCATAATTTATATTAGTGTACACATAAAATTATTCAATATTCCCCGGAGATATCTCCATATACAGGGTTCGTCCGGAAAATAAGTGTACTGAGCTCAGGAAAAAACATTTATTACACTTTTACATACCTTAAGCTAATATTCCTCAAAACAGGACCCTTGTGAGTCGATACACTTGTTCCAGCGGCGTTCTCATTCCTGGAACGCTCCCGCGAAGGCATCATCGGGAACCTCTCGAAGACACGTCGTCACGGCCTCTTTGACGGCGTCCAAAGTCCCGTATCGCGTTCCTTTCAAACTCCTCTTTATCTTCGGGAACAGAAACGTTCTCTAAAAAATGTGGATCATTTTTGCAGTGATCCGCCAGTTGTGTCGCGATTTCCAAACGATTGAGTCTTTGATCATCACTGAGCACTTTCGGCACCAACTTTGCACAAATTTTTCGCATCTGTAATTGGTCCCTAATAATCTCGTGCACTATTGTTTTCGGCACATTACACTGCTCTGCTATCACCCGAACACTAAGACGACGATCAGAGTTCAGTACATCGCGAACTTTTCGCACATTTTCGTCGGTGAGTGTCTTTGATGGGCGTCCAGGCAGTGGTTTGTCGTCAACCTCTTCTCTGCCCTCCACGAACATCTTGTGCCACCGAAAGATCATGTTTCTGGACATGGCTGACTCCCCGTAAGCCTGGTTAATCATACCGACAGTTTCGGTAGACGATTTCCCAAGCTTTACCGCAAATTTGATGGAATAACGCTGCTCCAAAAACTTCGGCATCGCGTTCCGTGACGTGAGTCGAGGGTGGAGGTTGGCGTAAACAGAGCTCCTCGCTAAACCCCAGCTCAGAGCCGATTGCATTTTTCAGCGTCGCTTGCCAACATACCCCCCTCCAATCGCAGCCCGTCAGAGCGGTGCTGGGCGCGCCTGGAGCGGCGGGAAAAAATCAGTACAGTTATTTTCCGGACGAACCATGTATATCTTCCTGATTAATAAATTCCGGATTTCTAGATGATTAGCTAAATTTACTCACAAGAGAATGGTTAGAAAGAGGAATCATATTCAGCGGTCGGCTAGAGTCAAACGACGGGAGTGCATACTATTTTCCATCTGATAGGGAGTGCTTAGATCATCGTGTCCTCTAATAAAAATTTCAACAATTAACCTTGTGACTGCGAGAAATTCCAGATTTATGATTTCTCCTTTTCTTCGCGGTGAATTCCTAGTTTCCCATATTTTTCGACGGATGGCCACCAATATGCCGTTTGGAGAGTATTTCAAATTCAGTATTCCGTTCGCTGAATGGGACGTTAAACCACGGACCACAGGGAGAATTTGGCTAAGAGTACACTAATGCTGACGACGAGTTTCTCTATTTCATTCTTCAATTTATTTTGGCTGGACGCACACTGATTCGACTCGTGGTCCTCTAATATTTGCCAGCAAAACCGTTTTGCGCCCCAAAACGGGCCGGACCAAATGTGCCACTTGAATGAGGTACGGACAGGGGTATAAGTAATTTTAACGGACCTGGTTGATATTTTTCTATGATATACATTGGCGATGACAATGAACACGGCTGCAATGCCTACTCGCATTACTCTATGGCAGTCTCATTCAGAAGAGTAGCCCGGATCGGCGAATTCGCGCTAAGCGGAGAACACTCAGCTCCGATCCCCATATGCGCATAACGCTTCGCTTGATCCTTTGGGCCATCGGAAAAAGGGGAACAGTGGCAGAGGCATTCCTTTGTTCGATACATAGTTTTATCAAACCGCGTCTGAAGCTTCCTTAGACAAGAGTTTGCGGCCGTAGCAAAACAGTTGAAATTCAATTTCCCTCTCCGACAGACTGCGACGAAATGTTTTTGATTGAAAGTTGTTTTGTCGAATCAGTTTGCCCTCGGTCTTACAATCCTGGGACGTACCCATATATCCCTAAAGGTGTAAATTGTCTAGCTTCTCTGATGACAACGGTTCGGACACTGCCAACTAGGAGGGGAGAGTAGAGAGCTAAACTAATTTTACAGTTCAGAGATGCGACCATTTTGACTGAGGGACGGAATAACTGTTTTCTTATTTCGAACACCGTGGACGTACGCTATAGAGTGGCTTTAAAACACACGCTGATGAAAGAAAATTGGGTCACGGGCAATTCCCGTGGGAAAAATCACCATGCCGATAATTTATCCCGGCGACGACGAGTCATGAACTGTTTTATTGTCCGTGATTGCGGGAGGCATCGTCTCACTATTTGGACATCGCACACGACTCTCTCAATCAGCCCAATCAAGCGGTACGTGGGAGAAGCCGGCCAAATGCACCGCTTAATTGAAACAGAAATGAAACGGTGGGAAAGTAAGCGGAGTGGAAAAAAATGGAACTTCTACTTCTTTCAAAAACAAACATCCTTTGCTACTGTATAGCTCAGTGAGAGGGCATCACTTTTTGAAATCGCACAAAACGACTTTGGGATGTTTCACTATTTTTTTGCAATTAAAAAAGTTTTTGAATGAAATAATTAAACCAACCTCAAAGAGTATAACTCATTTCTTAGCGAATAAATGAATTGTAAACACAACCTGAGTGTTTAAATTTTAAAGTGCCTATATTTTCTTCACTTTTTGGTATTGTTTCTTATTTCTCTTCACAAACGAGACGATAAAACAATATTGAAAATCATTAAGTAAATATTAATGGAAATATCATAGAAATGTAATTATATTTATTCAATAGGAAGCGAATATTTTTCCATGGAGGATTCCTCAAGGGTCTATCTACGGATAAGTTTCAGGCGAAGCAAAATGCTCATTTTATAGAACTGCTTATGAATTATTAAGTGGTTATTCATGAGTTATTTGAAACAGTAAGCGTTCAAAATAGTATCATTTATATACTATAGCATTTTAATTTTCACTAAGAAAATATTTCTTGCAATTATACGCACGAAAGTGAGGCATTCAACTAGTCGCTTAACGAGTTCCTCTATTCAGCATTCCCAATATTTCTCCAGCCAGAAATATGTTCCCAGAGTCAACCCACCAAAACTAAGGTCTAGATTTGGATTAATACCGGGGCAAACTTTACACATGTTTTGGCCAAAGTCATCAAAATATTTCCTGTACAAATACAGCACCCAGAAGGCAACTTCCTGTAGAATATGCGTAGTCATACGCAGAAGGCAGACATTGCAGGCGTGCCTTTACTTTTCACTCTCATAAGATTAATCGGGTTGTCTCTCGTTTCAAAATTCTTTACAGCTGAAACTGGGAAAAATGAGATCACTGTAAAGACGATATTTCATGAGAATTTCTTAAACTAATTTCGGGGTTTTACGAAAAACCAATCGTTCCACGAACATACACTTTCTAAAAATTCGCTGAGCCGTATACGGTCATATTATAGCGTGAAAAAATGAGTGGTGAATAATTAAGTACCAGAAGAAGTGCCATAGACTCAATAATTCAACGTCCTTTAGGTCCCCGCATATCTCACGAAGCCGCGGAGGAATTGCGCTATCTCTGGCGACCAAGTTCTACAAGGAGAAACCGACGTATCCCTTATCATTAATACGTAGTTTGTCCCGGGGGAAGGTGGGGACTGAGGAACCCAAGGAGTCTCGGGACTGAAAGGAAGTGAGATATGGGGATGGGAAGAAGGAAAATGTGCCGATCCCAAAGACGGCTTCCTCTCGTCACCACCCATCTCCTCCTCCTACCTCCACTCCTTCTACTCTCAGCCATTCCCTCCCTCCACTTCATCTACCGAATGCATGAATTCATATTCCATGAGGTCGGGTGCGTGAACTCACTGACACGAGACCAATTCCTGAGCCCCGAAGAGAGAGGGAGAGGCGTCTTTACGGGGAGAAGGGAGGGGGTAGTAGCGAGTGGGGTGGGTCCACGACTCGGCTGCACGGAATTGAACGAGGGAGGCCTTGCCACTTACGCAGCTCGGGGGGTTGGTTAATGAGAGCAATTAGGGAGGCAGAGCGATACGAAGGAAGCGACGGGAAGGGATATATTGAGAGGGAGAAAGGCGGAGGGATGGGAGCGGGCGACGGATGTCACGGTTCCAAAGGGGAGATGGAAAGGCCTCCGGTAACGTTGGTCGAGCAACGGAGATTGAGTTCTGAGTGACGTCAAACATAAAAAAATATGACTATTATTTCTTAGAAAAAATCTCGTCCTCATATTTCGAGGAATTCAATACGCTGGTTTAATTCAACCCTTTAAAAACTATTAAGGGTGACTACGTACTTATTATCTTCGGTCCATTTCATTAGAGGGTTTCCGCTGCTGTAGACTTTATTACAGATGTTAAATACACGGCAGTAGCTATTTTTTGAGAGAAAGTTATAGAATAATATGTAACATTAAAGGTGCCTAGAGATATAATTGGAAAAATTAAATTTTTTTGTGTAAACATTTTACAGAAAAACATTCTAAAGTCAAGCACGAATCGAACACAGCAGGCAAGTAATCCAGCGTGTCCAAAAAATGTCCAATGACATCAGCTATGTGAACAGAAAGCTATTGGTATTAGTACCAATAATTCCAAGATAAGGAAAGGAGAAAAAAGCAAAACAGTCAAACTTAAGCGAATACGCAAAAGAATATATCTGCTGGAAAATCTTAATAGTGCGTAAGAATCAGGAGAAACGGTTATGCTCGAAATAGCCGATAGGATAAAGAATCAGTCCTGTTCTATTATTCATAGGAAATATTGTTCCAAAATGATGACCTTTGGAAACATTATCTTAGATAAGACAAAAGGTCATGATGATACAATCAATTTAACTGACTTCAAAATTCGTTTGTCAAAATTGATTATTAAAATTCTTTTTCCATCAACATATAAAATACATCAAGCTATAAAATTAAGTAGGCTCAGTACTTTTAACTCAAGTTTAAAAAAACTGAGCCTACTTCAGTAGCTCAACTCAGTACTCAGTAGCTTACTCAGTACTTCATGCTCAAGTTTTCCGTAGCGAAAAAACCTGCATTTTCAGCGTTAAGTAGGTAGTCTAACTATGTCTTTGAGCCGAATGGCTTGAGAAGACGGAGCACTAAAAGGAAACAATATCGACTAGAGCACTAGAACAGGTTTACGGTTGCAGAAGCTGTTTATGGTAGTAGTTTATAACCACGAGATCATACGGTTATGCTATGTAGTACTGAAAAATTGACAAGCTGACGGCACATTCATAAATTCATGGACAAAATACTTTCGTACCTGATGATGCTGCAAGGTAGCGCAACGATGGTCGTGAGTGATAATTAATTGCGGCATTGCAGAGCTTCTTTTTACCATTCCTTGGAATACTTTCCCATTAATAAATTTATTTCGTGAGTAGAAAGATCCTGTATATATTTAATTAGCAAGATGACTCTCCTAATCCGTCACCTCACGCTCCGCTGCTCAATTTATTTACGTGAATTGAAGTACATGAATTTTAAAGTATTACAATATTAACCACTGGAGATGGTGGGTGAGGAGAGGGGTTTGTGGAGAGAAATCCTATGGTGGCAGGAAAAATGGATGAAAGGTGTATTGAGCGGTAGTGGAATGTTGAAGAAGGTAATAGAGGGGAGAATGTTGGAAAAGCGAGGAAAGGGCAGGAACAGGATAGGGATGTTGGAAGGGATGAAGGGAGGAAACACGGAAATGAAGAGGGACCTGATGTAGAATACGTTGTTTGATTGGGTTTTGTTTGGAGTTACAAAATGTTTATTTGATAGTTGTGTCCATCCAAAAACCTACCTTAACCGGTAGATTACCTAATAATAACAGCATTGACCATTTTCTGCAATACGAATAGCCATAATTTAAGGCATCCATCTGGACTTCCGACTTCTTATAGAATTAAGTATATTTGGAAAACTTGCGAATACAGAGAGCCTCCTCTTTATTGTAGAGCGAAAAACTTCAACGGAGTAAGAACATTGAATTTAAGATCCGAGTCCTATTGCTGAAGTTTATTTTCTCCACTTTGGTAATAACCTATAGCAATAGTAATGTCGCCAGAAATTGTTACAGCTTTCACTTTGACAGTCGAAATTGAACCGTAATTGAACCGGAACCAAACCGTAAGGTACATACGAACAATAAACCGCGATTAGGCCATTTAATGCATCAAATAAATACAATATGGTGTTAAAAACTTATCATTAAATATCTCTCAGGAATTGTTATTGCATTTGAAAAAATGCAATAAGGAAAACGATAATCGAAGCAACAGAATTAATAAACACTTAACTCTTAAGCGCGATCTCTAAGAATTCGAATTATGAATCTACCCGATTTAAAATCATATACAAAGTAAGTGAACTGCTGTGCTGCTTCTTATGACCCCCGTACTGGGCAAAGCACAAATGAATCTAAGAGGTAAAATCTGTCAGCATTTCAAAAGACGTGAAGACCAATGCTCTCAAAATTACACCGCTCTATTTTCTACAATAACTGATTTTAATCAAAATGAGAGGGAAAGGAAACAGTGATATTTTCACGTGCATTAATTAGAATTTATAGGGCTTAAAAGAGACGAACATTCAGAATTCATTCACTATATTTGCAAACGGTTAGGGTTAGGGAAAAAAAATTTTGTTGGTAGCCTGTTGGCTTTCATTTGATTCAAAAACGAATATTACATTTTTGAGCATCTCATTATCTGGTGCCGCTAGATGTGTCGACTACTCGACTCGATACTAGTTCGACGAATACATTCCTTTCCGCTCAATGACACCCTGCCCACAAAAATCGTCCTACCTTTGCCATATTTAAGAAACAGCTGTCCAATGATTAACAAACATAGAGTGAAAGCGGAGGAGGAAGAAGCTACGACAGCTCAGGAGAAAATATGCAAAGCAGGTAGACGCTGAGCCAATATAAAGAGGTAATGTGCAAAATCGTTCGAAAGAAAGGGAATGGCGAACTCATAAGCTCTAACCGTGATGGGGTTTTCATATTTTTCTCGTCCATCATCAGTATTATGTCAGTCAATATACGATTGGTTCCTGGAAGCTTACCATTATAATTGAAGTTGGAGTAACTATAGACATATGCAAACGTTAGGATTGTATGAATACATACACCTACGAAACCTTTTGTAAGAGAACGACTGGAAAGGATGCGTTTTGGAATTTTAACCTTTAATTTTCCACTCCGATATGATATTCATTGAAGTGCAGCAACTTCCATTTGCATTCGAATGGATTCATTGCAGGATAATAATATACAACCAGAAATAATGACCAGGCAATCAGCGATAATACTATTGCTCATAAAATGACCGTTGTCACAAATTTGACTTTTGGTAGTTACAAAATAAATCATTAAGACAAAATCTCTGCAACCTCTTTTATTACGAATTATTTAACTAAATACACTAACTTCTCGCGATAGATACCAACTCACATTTTTACACGGCTAATATCATGAATTTATTTACAGGGAAAAACATTACATTAGTAATGTTTTTGAGTTGCATGTTGATATTTCGAATTTTTCCTGCAGAATGCTGAACATTTTGTCCTATCGTTTAAAACTTTAGATCCAATGACGAGAACTATTCATATTTCAAAGATAACATTTTTTAACGAAAATTTGCCATGAAAGCGAGCATGTAAATTTAGATGTCGGGTGTTTTCCAATTTGTACTGAAAACTACACAGAGAGAATGACAGCAAAGTTTGAATTTTTCCGAAGGCGAGGAAATATGATCCATAAGGTTCTCTTCAAAATCACTGGAAAGGTAATACAATATTACAACTTTGAGAGATTTGATTTGATGAAATAATGTTTTCATTTAAAACCGCCGTTGAAAAAGGAGGACAGTTTCCACTAATAGGAGACAAAGTGGGCTAAGTGAATGCTTCCATAGTTTACGGGGAAACCAAGCTTTGCAAACCAAGCAAAATATTTAACTACTTCATTAACTAGCATACTTAATTTCCTTGCCTCTTCGTCCACATTAATGGAACAGCTTTCGATTGAGGAAAATATAGAGAAGAGTGTATTGGGCGAATGGATACAGTTCGCCTCCGAATTCCACTCACGTTTCGAGCATTTTTTAAGTCATTAATGAGGGATGTAGCGGCACAAGGTTGGCCGTCCGTAAACCGCCGAGAGTCATAAATACGGTTCACTTTCACACAGATGGGAAGGTAACCGTAAAGAAAAGTTAATTCAGGATGTGAAGCAGTGAGCGCATGTATTACGTGATCAAATTTTCGGTCCATTTACCGGCTCCATTCTGAGGGGAAGTACCCACTGCACAGCCTCCAATTGGATTTATCTCAACCAAATATGTGGTTTTTATGGGAACAAAGAGGAAAGCTGTTCATAAATATGAAATAAATCCCCCCAAATAGCAGTAGCTCACGCTTCTGGGTGTTCATTGAGAGAATCGATCACAGTTTTATGCAAGCAATAGGCAATTATTTACCATGTAATAATATTGAACAGATCTCTAATCAATTTGCATTAGGGTTCTGAAAAAAAGCACAACAGTCCCGTTTCCCAAGATCAATTGAGGTAATATAATGATCGCTACCCCAGCTGCGAACTACAATTTTCTAAAGTTTTTTTCTAAAATTTTTCAAATTCATGATGGCTGCTTTGTGAAATAAACCATTAGCTACATCAAAGCCTACAATAGAGTTCAAGCCGAATAAATATGGTATAGAAGGTTGAATTTAGGAATAGGAGGCGGGCAGCATATATAATCAAGAATATTAATAATAATATAATATAATTATAATTCAGTCGAGACAAGGTAATATATTTTAATTTTTGAGAAAGCCCGCCCATTTTGATTTCGTAACTATGCAGTAATCTCTGCTTATTGGGAATGTGCAATTCAATTCATCTAGCTTGATGGCCAATTAAACACACGCTTTTGATATTTGAACTAATCTAAACGAGAAAGAAATTACAGAAATGATTCGTAATTATTTCTGCAGCCTTTAAAGTGGAAGAACAACTTCAGACCTCTCTAAGGACCTAACAATAATTGTTTCGGCAAAATTTACGATAGTAAATCACCGGTATGAATATGTTAACTTTAATATTAGAGTAAAATAGTGAATCATACGATTATACTTCCTGACAAAAAGAGAGTAAATATTAAAAAGAGAACATATATCCAGTTACTTCCGGTTTATTCACAAATGAGTACTCTGGGCCGAAAAAAAGACATAAATTGAATGACATAAAATTATTTGACTACCATTAAATAACCTATGATTGAGAAAACCTATATCGCCATTTGTAAATCACTAACAAACATCTACTGTGAGACAAAATCAAAATGGTCGGGAAAACACAGCAATATAATTAAAATGAAAATATTTACTATACCACTCCCAACGCAAAATCACTAGACTGGACATAATTTGGTTTAAAAAAACTACACAAATCCGTCGACGAGGGTTAATGTACGAGGAGTTGTCGTAGTGAGGGTTGTCGCATGCAATAACAGGAAATTTGAAACAACGAAAGAAATAATATTGAGTACTGAATAAAAAACGTAATTTAGCTCTTTGAGTTTAGCATTTTACCTTAAACCTATTAATTATCTTCTCTTATAATATTCAAATCATCGAAACTGCACCGTGAAAATTCATGGAATCGTAAATTTAATAGTAGGAAGATCAGATATTGTTTTGGCTTGAAAACTATATGAAGTAATTATGTTCCGGGTAACCCTCAGTTTTTGTAAAAACTTATAATGTCTTGAAAATTTATTCCTTTTCATACCCAGTATTTCAGTATAAAGTACAAAATACATTTGTTTGAAGTATTGAATAAATTAGGAATATATTGAACGGGTATTGATTCGACTCTAAATATAAAATAATTTGATAACCACACATCACAAACGAGATAGTAGATATTCATAGACGATAGAACTTTGCATATTTTGAATACATGTATATCCCAGAGGAAAGCTTATAGAAGTGAAACATACACGAAGTGAGGTGAGATCAAGTGATCCAGTTATAATCATTTCAGTATGTCAACCAAAAATTGGCAAATAATGGCAAACGATCTGCAAAATTATTATATTTGAAAAAGAAACGATATAAAACATTAAAAGATGAACAATAGCCTAAATGTATTTCATGCACATTGTTCAAAGAACAGTTTACGTATTTGTGAAATTGGAACGAAGTCATTCTTTTATTTTTTCGAAAGACCGAGCGAGGAGAAACACCATAATTTTTACTGTTCGTGAATGTCGGAAAACTACACTGTAACAGTGCAATCTGTGGACATAAAAAATTTGGACTTTTTTGGAAGCGAGGAAGGTTTTGGAAAAAGTAAGAAGAGCAATTAAGAATAAATACCTACTCGAATATGTTAGCACAAACCAACCATATACAAGGTACTTGTCCATAACGGTGATATTCAGGACGGGTAAAGCTTAAAACTCAGATATGCGGGCAATCGTCAGGAAATGACCTAACTTTTTCGGACAACTGAGCGTCAATAAATAATTTAACGTCACCATAGAACAAGCTCATTCCGGATAAAATTGCGTTCTTTACGATTATCACGATAACAAAGTGAAAAGGTCAAAGTCTTTCTTTCATTAAAATATAAAAATCTTATAGTTCCAATGAGGATATCCGATAGGTTGACGGGGAATCAAAGGCCATTTCACAGTGTTACCACCTCTCTCAAACAATTTGAAGTTAATATTTTTTTACCCGTTTTAATCGTTGAATGATATAACTGTGGAAACTATTCACGAAACTACTACCTTTAATACACATTTGAATGCAACGCCATCGAATTAACATTGAAATACCAGAACCATTTCATATTAAGTAGCTTCAATAAAAACGAATAATGAACATGTGTTTCGGAAACAACGGATTGCGTGAGTTTGTCAGGACCTCAAGAGGCAATAAAATTACAAATTTATAAAATCATTCGTTTCGCGAGTAGTCAGAACAAAGTACATAGTTTCAATAAAAAACACTATTTGAATAAAAAGGAAGCTTTGTGAAAAGCCCACAGTAATGGGTAATTTATAAAGTTACCTGAAAATTAACTAGGTAAGTAAATTTACCTTTCCTTACGGTACAATACATTTCGAATTAAATACTACACGCACCGCAAAACTAAACGTAAATTTATAGTTGATTGGGATATTGAACTTTAGCTAGTAATCTTCCTTTGACAAATGATCGCGAGCTTTAAATGCTCGCACACGTGTAAAGTAGATATTTGGGAGTCAAAGCGATTACATTCACTAAGAACGGAAGAAACTCACAAGTTCAACACACATTTTATCTCATTATCATGTACTTGGATTAGGAAAGGGATGAAATTTATCGGTGGAGTGAACACTAACAGCAATGATTCCTTTGATTGTAAACTAAATAACAAAGTCATTGTAAGAGAGTATGCCATGACTTATTCCATTATTATTTTAGCAATTCACTAAGCCCTTTCTTCCTTTAAGCTTTCGAATTCTGTTGCTTACGCGTAAGTACACTCAGTTCCTTCTCTCGTCTTATTTTCTTAACCACCCTTCTGTAATCCAAATTTTCCTGGGTCTTTCCTTATTTTCCTTTCCCATTGTTTCGTTTACTGCTTTAGTTCCCTGTTTTAAGGAAAAACATTTGTTCTACTGCATCGTGGCCCTTATTCAGGATTTTGTCTATTTCTGCCAGACACTCCTTATTGTTCGTCAGAGTTAAAGCATCACCATTCCATTTTCTTTTAAAAGTTCCCTTCATTAAGTTCATGAATTTGGAAATCGCACTTCTTTAGATTGAACTGCGGACTGAATCCTCATTTATTCCCGGGAAAAAGTGCGAGTTGATGTCACAACACATAAATCATTGCTTGTACACTATCTAATTCTACTGGTATCTCCCTAAATCTTCAGGCATTTTTGACGAGTAACTAAGTCTATTTTTCTGGTTGAATGGGAGATTAGTTATAATTAGGTAAATATCATTCATATACCAGAGATTCCTTTCTGGGTTGCGTTTTTCATCACCAAAAGCTGATTTTTATAGACCCGAGACTAAAGATTGCATATCGAGTTCACGAACACGAATATATGAACCGATAAATAGTTACTTTATAAACAGGAATTAACTAAAAGTAACCCTCACAAAAGCTTTTTTTGAACTGTGTAATGTACGTACAACCAGCACCTTCAAATTGAATAATGGACATATATTTACAATACTCATAACCCTTCCATACGGACGAAGAGTGACCGACCGCAGGCATTCAGAGGTACGTGGGAGACATGGGAAGCGTAAGAGGGACGACTGGGATTCCCAACAGTCGACCTAAGGTTCGTCGGGGGTGAGATAGGGAGAAAGAACGCGCGGTCGACGAAGATGGGGGAAAAGTGGGAGGCCAGATATGAAGAGTGAGACGAAGGGTTGTCCTTCTTCCGGTCACAGGTGAAGGTAAGCTAAGTATTGCTTAAATACTCCAATAGTCTGTTTTATTTTTTGATATCAGGATAGAAAGTGCTTTTTACTTAGGCTGCGTGGGGCTCATAAGTTGGGTTTCTAAAAATTCAAGCACAGCTCATATTTCGGGCAGATTGTCAAAATTTCGCGAAATATTACTTTAAAATTTTAAGAATAAAATTATTTTCGTACACATTACGCAACAATCCAATAATCCAACAATACACATTACAAAACAATTTTGTACACAAATTATTTTTGTACACATAATAAACTACGCTATTAGTAGTCCCAAGTATACTTATAAATGATGACCACGTAATTAACTTGCAAATAAGGGTGAACGTCACTAAACGCATTAGCATTGCCTAATAAAATGAAAATGAGCGGAACTCATAAGGGTAGTCAACCATATAAAGTTTTCTATTTGCTATAAAATACACAGTAACTTGTCTAGGGGGATGAATTACGGCTGTAAAAATGGTGAAGAAAAAATATCAGATCTTTCATCTTACGTCACCTATATGATGAGCTATATAACGTGATTCTAGTATCAATGAAACGTTATAAAGCTGTTTATTTTCATTTTTGCGGTAAGACTGTCACTTTTAGAGGCAGTGAAAGAATCCATTATACATGCATAGATCACAATTGTCACGAAGACATTTTTAGTATCCGTAGCGTGCATGCAATATCTCTGGCATGAAAAAGTACAAAGGGATGACCGTTTCGCGGGATGGTGCACTCATTCTACCTCAGTACGGAGAAACCGACTAGGAACAAAAATATGCGTAAGAGGAAGATCACAAGTTAGACAAAAATCATGGGACCGGTTTCTTGGTGGCGTTAATCCTAGGAATGATTATGTGAATTTCTTCAATCGTAGTTTCCTATATCGCATAGCTATCAACTCAAAACAACTAATTTCTGATAATAGGCTACCAGAGAAACTAATTGAATCATCACCACGACCAAATATAATGGAATCATGGATGGTTTGTTACGACAAAAGTGTAATAGATGCGTGTCTAAATTCCATTAAAAGTCGACATGTCGCCTGATATATTTTACCAAGATAAAATGCACTCGTGCCTACACGTATTCATTTAGAAGACCCATAGATTATTAAAAAAAATTAAATTCATTTCACTTATTACGTCGCCGAGTCAAAAAATTATTTTTTCTGGCTTCACTTTGTAGAAGTATACGAGTATACTCGTAAATTCATAACTTCAGAAGGAATAGTCCACTTTTCCATGTAATTTTACCATCTGGTATAACGAATTGTACCGGAATGATGTCGTATCTCGCTGAAACGTACGCTGTTCCCTCCGATGTTAAGGCTGTTCAAGTTAACTTGGGGTTTTAAATTATGAGGAAAATAACAACACCTTTCACCTATAAAACATTTCTATGATGAGATAATTAACAACCTACAAAAACTACGAGCTTCACAGTGTTTCCAGAAAATGAGTCCAAGGCCATATGAACTGTTTTCCTTGAAGCACGCGAAGGAAAAGTACTGCCTTTTAGCAGAAGGCGAGGTCCGCATTGCTGTACTTGTGCCTTGGAACTCAAAGAGCAACGAGATTGGAGAGCGAACTGCAGGATTACGCTCAGGTGTGGAGAAGCGGGAGGGTGAGAGAGGCTACTGTGAGGGGCATTCGGGAAGGCAATAAAAGGCCAAATCACATCTCCTTCGAAGACATTCACGTGGGCGACTGATTCAGATGGAGGAGAATTCCATGAGTCACTGACGTCACGTAACAGTGGGTAAATTGAAAAGAATGAATGAAATGGGATGTTTCGATGGCGGCAGTTAACCAAACACAGGGTCTCCTTCGTTGCTCAACGCACAGAGGCCTTTAGAGCGAAGGAAAGACAGGAGTGGGTTAAGAGGATTCACCTTGGATTGTAAGAGCGCTAGAACAAAAAAACATGAGTGAATAGATACGCTTACAAGTAATCCACTTCCGACAAGATTCTAAATGACTGTAAAACGCCAGGAAGTAGAAAAGGATTGACAATTTCAGAATGTCTCACACTTCTGGCTTAAGAGTTTTAAAAGACCTGTTGCAATATATATCAGGAAGGAGAATAATTTGTAGAATGGATACGCAATAACTACAAGATGTAGGATTGCTTTACCTGTACTTTTCGAAAGGAAAGAAAAAATCTTAAAATGTATTTTCATTTTTTCTCGAATTTCAATAGTTAGTTGTTGACTATGGAAATATTCAAGGCAATGCGACAGCGTTAGGAATGAGAATTGGTTAGCAATTGGGAGATACTTGAATATACATTCAGATACGATGTGTAACATACCAAAAGATATTTATACATGGTATGAATAAAATGTATCCAAACAATTTTTTCTTGACGTGACTGTACGTCGCAATGCGCTCGTACCACGTAGGCTGGTTGGTGGGGGGTCTGATCTTAAAGAAGCTCCAAGCGTCAATCGCCTGCAAGCGTTCGCTAAGGTTAGATCTTGTTTTTAGTGGACCAAAATACAGCAAACGATGGAACAGTGGTGCGGCAGAAAATTTTATGTTGGTCTGAGGAAATCGGGTACGGAAACATTGAGCATGATTCGCAAAGTGTTCAAGAATGAAAGGATGTCACAAACTACAGTTTTTAAGTGGCAAAACCTCTTCAAAGATGGCCGAGAGAGCGTGGAGAATGAGACCCGTGCGTAAGACGTAAAGAACCGGCCGTCAAAAGGTTGTACGTAGAATAGTTTTGAGTCATTGTAGCAATATCAGAAATCAATCTATTTTTCTGCTACTTTTTAAATATGTACAGCTTGTATATATACATGCAGTTATATGTGTGTGTATATATAACGTATTTATTTGTTATAATTTCCCAGCTAACAACTGTAATTAAAAAATATATGTCTAAATAACTTTACTCATGATAAAGATGTGCATCTTCGCGGGAATGATTTGGGTATTAGTCTATATTTCAAGTTAATATGCAAAAATATTCACAATAATATGTCTTCAATCAAGGCTAATCATTTCTGATGAACTCAGGCAAGTAAAAAATAAATTAGATTGACGAATATTTCATCTGATTTAAAAGGTAATCTTCGGTGAAATTAAACAATTGGCATACCAAAACCGGCCTCTTTAGTCCATTTTGAAAAGACGTTTCAAATGTTTTAAAGGTAAAATGAAATTCGCCTTTGAGGACAGATATTTCCCGTTTTTCCGCTTCATTGAAATAAAAGCCTTTGAGCCAGTTAATCCTCAACTGAATAATGATTGGACTGTTTTTGCTAACGGCTAATAGTTAAAAGTCAAAGGAATTGAATGCTTTTTTGAGAAGATAATTTTTTAAGGGTTCACGAGTTCAGATCAGCACGACTTATCTCTCTGAAATACCCCGATACTCTGCGATAAATATTATCCGCTACCGGCGCTGAACAACTTAATTGACCCCATTCCGCATTCATTATTTTACTAAAAACATAACGAATTGGTTAAGCATCAGAATGCTACTTGCTTTTTACATTAATCGAATGGTTTTCAACATGGAATATCCACTGGTAGACTTAATATAATACGGTCTGATTATTATTACACTGATAGAATTTTTAAAACATCGATACATCTGAAAAATTACATATTATTATTTCTTCTTAAGTGAATAATTTAAAAAAACTCTCTCATAGGCATATTTCAAAAATTAAAATTTCACACTGTAGAAGTATTAATACATAGCTGATAAAATAAAGGAAATTCATGAAGTATCTGGCCAAGAGGCCAAGGGGATTACCTTGAAAGCAGAAAACCGCTGCATTGCATTCAATGCATCATGAGGAGAAAGCACATCCTGCATCAGAATTTTCTCGGTGGCGTAGTTATGTTTCAAAAAGTAATTCAGTGTCCGTGGCAAGATCCGAGATTTAAACTGGAAAGAATTATTTATCAAAACAAATTTAAAACCCCAGACCCCACGAATGCGGAACTCTTCAACGGATAATTGCTCGCTAGAATGTCTATGGCGTCACGGAGCTAATGCGTATCTTCACCTTGAAAACAGAAGAGTAATTAACGGTGGCCCGCCCTTGCGCCTGGAAGGGTGGAAGGCGGCGAACCATTCGGCTACCTCACAGTAATGTACCGTGAAAGCCATTGCGGGGAATAAATTACGCAGCACAAGGATTATTTGGAACTGCTTGTGAGGGCTTAAGGTCTCATCTCCCGCGAGGTGACACCGCTCAGCTCAGGTGCAGCAGTGGCCTCTCTGTATGGCCTCTAGGCGAGGACGTTGGGTTGCCGGGAGGAGGTGCAGAGGGAGTTGGCGATGGGTGTTCAAGGGAGAATCGGGGGAGGGCCAATTGCGGGCCCACTGGGCGGGAGAGGATACGAGGCCAAAAAGAAAGCTTCACAGGGGACGAAGGGAAGAGAGAGTATCCTCGCACGCCCCCGAGACCATCCAGGAGTCTATGTTTATTCAAAACCATTGCTCTGTAAAGAGAGGCTCTCGAACGGTGCGAGTTTACACAGAGCCAGCAAGAGGATTTTGAGACCCTTCCAGTGGCCAAACATGGGCAGAAACCAATTAAAAGTGATTATTTTTTTATCGGAATGGGCAAAGAGCGATTCACAAACTGAAGGAAAATGTCCCGACAGATATTTCACCTCAGTCAGGCGTGAGAGGTACCTATCTAAAGGGCGTGGGAGTGTATGTGTGTGTGTGTATATATATTATATATATATATATATATATATATATATATATATATATCATACACGAGTTACGGCTATTTCGTTTTTGACAGTACTATTCCATTTCAGTCTGATCCGAGTCAAGATTTTTCTTGGGCGTATATTCATACAGCATTAAAAAAATATTTATTTTGCGTCCTTAAATTTATTGAAATCCAGCTCCCCTCTTTATTATATGCACTCATTAGTTGTTTGTTAGAAAGTTAGTAATTGTTCTCTTTTGTACGGTGGTCGTTTCTATAGTACTATCCACATGTTTGTTACCATTCCATTTATGTTCTCCTGATTTGGTTTATGTTTATGGCCAATTCATTTTACTTGTCTATTTTGTATAGAAATTCAAACGACATTTTATTATCTACGGTAGGCTTTTCCTCTCAATTTTCAATGTCTTTGTTCCTGTAATCTTCAGAGGACGCTTCCAGTACTAAGTACCGAAGGTATCTCTTCTTCCAATAAATAATTAGTTATGTCTCTAATCCATAGAATATTTCAATCCATGCCAATTTTTGCATGTACTGCTTTGCTGTTTGTAGCCACATCTTCTATTAGGGTATTTATTCCATTTTCATGAGTAATACTGCAACTATTCTGCAATTAGTTTTCACAAAACTTTTCCATTCCATACCATACTTCTTTCGTGGCAAGTAAAAGATTTCACTTGTTCTAATTTTTCTCGCGGTGGTATACTTTAGGAATTTTCCCTTCCCTCGTCTGCCAAATACAATTTCATTTTATTCCTTTTAGTGTGCAGGCTACATCTACAATGAAGAATCTACAAGAAGTATATACTTCCATGGTTTTGTCTCAAGGTCATGTCTTGATTGTATACCTCCAGATTTCCAGCGTTCTCCTCTGTAACTTCAATGCCACCATCAACACGGAGGATGTTAATGCCTTTTTCATTCACATTCAACCAAATGATTCCATTTACATCTTGCCCTTTTACTACTTCCTTCACTTACCTTACTCAGTTATTTCATTTTAATTCCAACGCTTGCCGTCAGTGTGGTGACTTAGCTTTTCATAGGACAATGGGTTCTTCACTCATTCTTCACGCACCCTTCCACTTTTTGAAACGTGGAAAAGGGCTAAGTTATTTATTCTTCAAAGCAGATATCTTTCACTACATCACGCCTACCATAGAGAATTATCTTCAGTCTTTCGAAGCCTCTCTCGTTTCTCTGTTCTCCCTGGATTCGAATGTTTCAACATGATATATCCAATTTTGGCGTTAATTTTTGACGTAATTATTTCCGATAATATGCCAAGCCCAGATTGTACGCTCTCGGACCTCCATTAATTCTTTGTTGCAAGCATTAAAGCCTTCTCCAAGTCCTACGGCGTCCTTCCAAGTTTGAAACTGCCTTATGATTCCGTAGAAGACATATTTATGTTGGTCTCCTAAGGCTTTGATTCTTTCTCTGTTGATATTATCTGTTTCAGTCACATTTCTTCCAGAAAATTCCAGGTCTTTTACAGCTCTGTCGACTCTATTCAACTCTCGATACATATGGACGGTCGCCTCCATCTTTTCCCTCATCTTTGAAGAAGCCATTCAATATAGATTTCGAGTCTTGACACATTTCCTCAAGGAATTCCTTCTTAAGTATTTATCTTCTCTCAGCGTGTTTGAATTTGTATTTCCGTTATTATTGCAGTTCGTTTATCTTTCTCCAAAGTACATACCTTTTCTCTAACATGTATTCTGTCGCAGCGTTTCTCTTGTTCATATTTGCGTTCATTTCTTCGCAAAAGCTTTCAATCTACTTTTCCTTGAAATTCTTTAGACTTGCAGCTTTTAATCTACTATTCCTTGACATTCTTAGAATAACGTATGGCTGGGTTCCATAAATTTTCGTGGAGCGCTTCTTCTCCTTTTCTTCTTACACAATGTTCCTCTTTTCTCCACTAAACCTTATCTTCTTCCTAATCTATGGCCCGCTGGTGTTTTTTTCTTAAGACCTATTCTTCTGCTATTTATAATAAATATATACCTTTTAATGTTCTTCACCATTCTGCACCCCTATGTATGACTGACAAGCGTTTCTACATTTAGGAGAAATAAAATCATTGATAAAATGTGTTGCCACAGGCGTAACTTCAAGGAATTTTCATAACACATTGAAATAAAATTATTGACTTCGTAATTCTAGACACTTTTTATACACACACAAGTGTGCGGAATTACAAAGTTAATAATTTCATTGCAAAATCATTAATATTCAAATTTCACGATAAAATAAAAATGGTTCTAAAATAAGAAATATGTAAAAGCGAAAGCTTTCATTTTCTTGGATCTCATTCAATAATTCAGGAGTCACTTGATGAAATCAATTTGCGCATTGATGCTTATAGAAATTTACAAAATACTGTAACATTCTGAAAATAATGAAATATATGTACCTATACTAGCGTCAAAAAATCATGAAGATGTCAGCCAATAGATGGGAATGAATTATGTACACGAACAAAATGACGACCGACTTGGTATACACCCTGGAAATAATTTTAGAAAAAATATTTCCTTGGGACACGAACCTCTGACATTGACTATTCTTCCGTATATTTTTCAACCCGTGATCCCACGGTTGTTTCGAATGGGAAACTGCCTCCGCCCTCAGATCTCGCCCGAGAAAACTTGTTGGAAGGACTTAAGAGCCAAGAGCGTCATCTCCGATCCCTAAATAGACTTCTCCTCACGAGACTCAAGGCTTCACTAATGCAAAACAAGAATAAAAAATGGCATCGGAGTATACCAGCTATCCAGCCGCTTCGGAAATGACGACTTGACTCCCCGCAGCCAAAAGCCAAAAATCAACGACGAAGTCATAAAACGAGATCAACAATGTCGCCTTGAAAAAAGATTCCTCCCTAAACAAACTTCAAGATTTACGAGGGTGCCGAAAATTGCGGATGAGTGTAAATCATGCCGCTAGGTATTTCAGCATGTGTTAAGTCTCGGAGGAAAATAAGTGTCTCTCCTAAGGAAAAAAGGATTAATAATATATAAAAAGATATGCCTCCTTTGCCACTCACAAGCGAATGCGTCGTGCTTTTTATTATTCCGGGGCAGGAGAGAAAAGGTCTGCTACTTTTTCGTTGCGGGAAGCAGTAAATCCTTTTACGGTTAGGGATATATACAGCACTGCCAAGCCTCGGGAAGAAATGTTTTCGCATAACCTGATGAAGAGTAAGGATGAGCTAAGGATGCGGTCTCAAACCAAGCCCACTTTCACAACCTCACCCACCCTTCAGAGGAGCGGGTCGACAGCCTCAACATTGCGAACCGCTCTCCTTCCTTTGGACCGCAAACATCATTCACAGAAAACCATAGAAGGAATTTTCAACGGTATGGAGAAGTTTACGAGGAGCTATGAACTAAAAATTTCTGACAAGAAAGCTTCGATTTTTTTCTGTCGTGTTTACTTGAATATTTGAGAAGATTTAGGTAGAAGTGAGGGAAAAGTTTGGACCTATGTAAACATGATCTCATCTAATCGGGAATATTACCAAATTTAAGAATAGCCTGATTCAAAGAATTTTCCTTGACATGGTTGTCAATTTCAGATACAAACAACATAAGGATACCTTATGCTATTATATTTATTTTGGACAATGTTTATCAAGTGTCCCCTTCCAATTTCAATTAACGGGAGGTCGGGGAAGTGAAAGGAGTTCAGGCTCACTGTTCTAAAATACATGACTTTAGTAGTTATATTTAGTCTATCCAGTATAAATAATAGCATAAAATGTCTTTTGCTAGATTCCGAAATTTCAATGAATATTTGTAGGAAATATTATACATGCATGTATTTATTTTCATTTTATTCGAATAAATATTAGCCGTACTCATGCTAAATTCGCAAGTTATTATTTTAGTACCCATACCCTGGGTTATCGAAATTTGGACACAGCAAACCAATTGAAAAAACCGATTGTTCTAATGATGCCATTATATTTATTGTCCATTTATCTGGGGAACACCAAATTAACTCAGCGTCAAAATAAAATTGCAATGACGCAGAAAATAATGGGTATGCGTAAACTGAGAAGTATAATTGGAAAATGTATGATAGCACATTGGAATAGAGAAAAAAACAATGCATTTTGTTAAAAGGTAAAACAAACCACGTCAACTTTTAGACATGATTTCATTGATACAATAAGCATTCGCGGACCGTCGTACTTGTGGGTGTCACACTTCCCAATCTTTCGTATACATCCAATTTTGTTGCTCCGTTTTATGCATGTCGCACAGTAGACGTTTCATTTAACGGCTCACCCTTTTCCTCTCGCCTTTCGAACCCAAATACCCATTTCCTTTCCTCTCACCACTACCAGAGATTTTAGGTTGACCGACAAAGTCTGTCGCACCACGATGATGATCCGGTAGTCATAGTTCTGAAAAATTCAGCCACTCGGAATCGAATTCACAAAGTAACCTTCCGCGGTGAGGAAGTCCTGTTTTCCTGTCCACCGCAGATGGACACTACGCCGAGGGGAACCGATTCCAAGGAAAGCTTTCATGAGCTAGTCCATTAGCGATATAACGATGAGAAACCACTCTTCGTAATCCCTTAATGCATGCCTGGAAGTCAAAACCCTGTCCTCAGACAACACACAGCGTGCCTAATGAGGCATCTAAAAATGAGATGCGTCCAATAATCTCCTTCAAATCATTATATTATTACATCTTGGAATTGCGATAGATTACGTTGACAGTGGAGGTGAACAGTGGACTAGACGAGAGAAGAAAAAGACAATGGAAATATTAGCGAAAGAGAATGAAGACCCCACGGGCATACATATGGGACAAGATCACTTTCTAAACACAATTTAGAAGATAAGAACAATAAACAGTACAGAGATGAGGGCATTATTAAATGATGGTTGACATAAATGTAAATGAAAACGGGCGCGAAGGAAAATTGATTTTTCAATATGCCAAGGGGCTGAAACATATTCTAAAAAATATTCACAAAAAACCTTGAAGAAAAAATATACCTGAAAATATCACAAACTGATCGTACCACAATAAAGTTTGATGACATTTTATTTTTTCTAATTCCTCAAGACGCGATTTAAATAGATTTATTTAGTTAGCCTAATAGCATTGAATTCATGTCATCAAGCATCCTCAGGTACTTAAAATCCACTCTGAAGCGGGATGCTGCCTAAAACGAGGCTTTATTTAGGTGAAGTATGGTCAAAGAGTGACGCAAGGCAATGAAAAAACACAAAAGTAACTCCACTCGCACTGATGACGGTGGTTGAAACAACCGAGATTTCTCAAAATTATCGTTTCCTTATTATGCATGTTCATGTAAATTTATTAATTAAATTTTTTATTTATGTACAGGGAATTTTAATAAGAAATATAATTAAACATTTATTACACAAATACATAAAATTACCAGGTATTGGATGCTAAATGAATAACTGTCTTTTGAAATTCAAAATTATAATTTAGAGGAGCGATGAGCCAAACCAATCTCAGTATTGAAAATACTTAATGAAAACACGGGTAATTTAGTTATTTTGAAATTCTACACACTCAAATATTGGAAATAATTCCAAAATATATTTCTAACTTTCATCTGAGAAATTTCACAGTTTTATCTTTATTGTAACACATTGGTACATTCTTTCTTGGCAATGTTTAGGGTCCGAGGTTTAGGACCGAGATTATCAAAATAGTAGGAACGTAAGAAGAAGAATGTCACTAAACAAAGAAGATTTTATGTGGAAGATTCAATTGATGACCGGGACGTTGAGTTAGGATATTGCGACGACGGTCTTTAAAACTTTGGTATGGGTATAGTTTTGTACGGCGCAGAAAAATGGGCGTAGAAAGAAGATATAGGCGTAGGATGTGAGGCTTGTAGCGTAGGTGTAGAGTAGGAAGAACATGTAAACTGGAAGGAGAGGAAAAAAACGAAGAACAAGACATAGTGGAGGAGGAGACAGAATTGTTGGTAGGAATTCAAAGGAGGTAAGAAAAGGTGAAAGCAGAGCTTTTGATTGGGGACGGACTAACTTTTGTTGGCGACTGTGATAGAGGGGAGAACGTTTAGCCATTAAAAAATGGGGAGAATAGGGATACGAATATTGGATGGAATGATAAGAGCTACAAATTACATGGATTTAAGGAATTAAGTTTATTGGAGTTAAGTTTAATGGAGTTTTGCGGCATGCTTTGTCAGACTTAGTGATGAAATGTAGCGAAGTTTAATGTAAAAAAATAATGCCGAGACCGTAAACTTGAATATTTATTAAACTTGTATATTTAAATAGCGAAGTTTAGTTTGGGTAAATCCAAAACCTAACTCAAAATTCCATTACTACCAATGATGAGTAATGGAATTGAATTATATGATTTTTATTTTAAATTGCTCCAATAGGTCAACCGGATTTTTCATTGGTGCAAAGGTTATCCGTGTAAAGATTAAAAGATCCAATTGTAAGTATCATATGCCAAATCACACGCAGATAAAAAGCTCCTGCTGCTCCCACCGAAAGTAATGCTGAAGTATCACAACAAATGGGGCTTTTTACAGTGCGTAGAAGAGCAATGGGTTTCAGGTATTTTTTTATATGGAGGGAAGACAGTGACTTCATAAAAGATAAAAAAGCAGGACCTCTTCCTGGAGAACAGATTGAAGATGGAAGCCTTCGAGAGAGGATTTGCTGGCTGAAAAATGCTGACGGATGTTGGAAGTGCATTCCCTATACATAAGACTGATTTGACCTAATTCTTTATGCACATTTTTTATGGATCTTCTACTCGTTAACTTAAAATACAAATTACACATCTTGAGGATATAAATTTTCTCAAACTTTTCTTCGTTACGAAGTACGTGCGTGTAAGGAGAAGTATTTAAAGGGAGATGGGCATAACCCCGAAGGTATAAAATCGATTGAGATCAATATCCACTTCTTTGAGGTAGTAATAAAATGTTTAGTTAACAGGTAATCATAGTCTTACTGAATTTTAATTTAAGATTACTCATCGAAAATCTCAAAAAGGTTGAAAATACGAGACTTTCAAATCGGATTTATATTTTTTGCCTCTCCGTGGATATTTAGGACAGGATTCAATGAGAACGATGAGATCTTAATAAATCACCGCCAATGCCCACACGCAAAGAAATCAAACGTGGCTCGCCTCACTTCGTGAGGCCAAGTTTACCAATGATATTGTTCAAATCTAAATGTTTGGGATTTCTTGATCTCTGATGGGAAAAATACATTTTAATTCTTTTTTTGGAGATTAAAATTTTAGTTAAAAAGTAATCAAACTTTTTTTCTATGTTCAATACAAGGTGTTATTATAGATGAAGGCTAGGTATATATTTGGATTCCAGGGAAAATATTATTTTAATACAACTTCAAGACAAGTCACTGCCCTGTGCAGTGTGATTCACGGGAGGGAGAGATACGTGGGAACACATTTTTTTAAAGGGACGGAGAGTTAGTCCGATCGATATGCCCTTTCACGGAGGTTGAGGACACGTGCATAATGAGTAAAAGCAGGCAGCAGCACTGCTGAGGGGCCGCGGAAGAATGAAAAGGAGAGAGGGCTTCAGAGACGGTCGCTCGAGTGCTCGAAAAATAGTTTCCCGAAAGCAAGAGGCGTTCGGGACACCCCTCCGTCCGAGTCGGAATCGCGCAGCAGCGCCCCTCCCTCCCTCCGCCGGCTACCCCTCCCTTCCCTTCCTCCTCCCGCGCCCCCTCACCCTCCCTTCGCGCCATTCTCGCTTCGCTTCGCTCCAGTCCACCACGGAACCCCAAAGAGGCGAGTCGCCGGGGACCCCACGGCAGCAGGCCTCCTCACTTCGCGCGCGCGCGATCCGGACTACGCCCACGCTCCGACTCCGCGGAGGAAGGGACGGCCGTCGCAGCTGCCGCAGGGAGGAACGCGGTATTGGGGTCGAAAGGGACGACCCGCGACCAAAACAATACCCGCCCGACCGACGGGATCCTTTCCGTGACCAAGTCGCGGTACCCGTCGTCGAGCCGTCTTCGTAAGGAAAGAGAGTGAGGAATGGAGGGAGGGGGAGAGCGGCGTCGGAGAAGTGGACCAGGAGGAGTGTGACCGTGGTCAGTGACGGGAGGGCGCGGGGGCACTCTATCACGGGGGAGTTAGGAGGGAGCAAGGTGATTGAAAGAGGAGGGGCGGAAAGAGTGAACGGAGAAGTATAGACACATCTGGACAATAAAAACGGACGAAAGAAAACACTCCCCCCCGTTGCGACTCGTTTCCACGCGATATCTGAAAAAGAGAACTCGCGAGTTCGGTCGGAAAAGGCCACCCTCGACGACTACTACTGCCGTAATTTTTTTGGCAAATTAGTCTAAACTGAAAGAAAAGAGACGGGCTCACGAAGGAAAGGGATAGTCGTGGGGGTCGTGGAGTAGGTAATCGATGAGACTCTCGATTGTGATTTTTTCAACCACCTTCGAAGCGATGATGGCGGTTTTTTTGTGACGGATTTCGCAAGGAGAGGAGCGATCCCGCCTTAGAAGAGGGGTGGGAGGAGGGACGGTCGAGGGAAGCGAGGCGTGGAATGCCAAGAGGAGATCAGAGAGCCATTAGCGAAGGAGAAGGGATTAGGTTCGGAGGGAGTGCACGCAGTGATGCAAGAAGGAGTGCTTCCGCGTGAGAACGGCCGCGCACTATCGAGACCCCCGGAGGTTCGTGCCGCGCGTTGAAATTACGGTTTTAAGCGTACCAAGGCTCTCCCTTTTGATAACCTGAGCGAGAAGGAGAGAGAGATAGAGCGACGGGCGCCTCCACTTTCTCCATCGCGGCGAACGCGAGGTCACCGGGGGTCGGGGCGCGAACGGTCTTTAGGTCACGTGCCGCAGGAGAGGGACGCCCTTCGGGTGTGAAGCGGAACGGACGTCTTTCTGTTAACTCGCATCGCCAAAGAAGAGGCCTCCGCGAGAAGGGAGGAAGGGTCGAATTAAAGGGCCCCGGAAATTAAGGGAATATAGGTGGTACCTCTGCCTCACGGGGAGGAGGAGACTAAAGGTGAAGGAAGAACTCGTTCGCTCGCGCGCGCGCCCCGATTTCTGGGACTCGGAGAGGGGGGGGCAGGGATCCCGCTCGCCGGAGACGGCCGCCTCGGGACGAGGGGTCGCCCGAGCGGGGAAGGGACGCTTTCATCACGCCGGCGAACTTGTTGCTTTATGACATCGGTTCAAGGGCGAGCATCGGAGTGAGTCCCGAAACACACGAGGGCTCCCCTCCTGTGGGCACACTCGTAAGGAAACTAGCACACGAACAAAAACTTTCCCTCCTCGTCTCTTCCAAATCCCCCAACCTCAAAGTACCGTTTGCCCCGATGCTGCGGAGACGTGCTTCCCTCGATTCATTCGCCCGCGGCGCTTTTTAAGAGTTTCCTCCAAGCCCTAAGCAACCAGAGCTTCTGACAGGAGTTAATGGAACTTGGTGTCGTCAGAAATCGACCGATATCTAACCCAGGAGGACCGAACGACAAGGGAGAGACGTGCACATTTTCTGAAACCTCGCAAGGATTAACCAGGATGGTCTGGGTGCTTCGATGAAGACAAGCCGCACTCATTGTTTGAGCTCTGATTTATGGGAGGTACGGAGGATTAATTGCGGGGAAGTTATAGCAAACGTTAGACTATTCGAGTTTACTAAAAAACAAAGCGTTCAGTCAATCAATCAATGAGAAGAACCCTATTCCGTCAGAATAGGTATAACGTATCGGTACGATCACAGGGGCGGCATCTGAAGCGAAAGTTTCAGTCTCCTACTCTATTAGATGAGCATTTAAAATTATTTCCACTGAACTGGAAAACGGAATCACTTTTGTGAATGGATACCTAGAGAGAGACTTAAGTTTTTACTCACTTCAGCGAAAGAATTAGCAAATGGGATAAAAACCCCAATGGGACAATAGAGACAAAAGGAGGGGAGTCAGTCACTTACGAGGAAAAGGATGTCTACATTGTGCTTTTTTCCTTGGTTTCGACGATAAAACGAAACAGCCGGCAGCTTAATTTCACCGCGTGTAGGAGAAGGGCAGGATCTACAGGAAACGGGAAAGCATTAGAATCCAAGAGAGAGATTAGGGTGAGAGAAAGAGAGAAAGGGGCCAAGGAGAGGCGGCCGTCAGTTGCACGCAGTTGGGATCTTCGGCCGGCGTTTCCTCGGTGTTGTTCCGCCAGATGCCTGTGTGAGTGCGGCAAGGATGGACAAGAGCGGCGGCGGGAGCAGCGGCGGAGTTCAGCGGAAGGAGGATGCCGGCGGCGGAAGGTAGGTGCAACACGGCCCGAGATGAATAAAAATCTCGAAGGTGGAACCCCCCCCAAACCCTTCCCCACCAGACTAAGGCACGCTTCATTTCAAGGGATGGAGTTGACAACAGAAAATTTTGTATTTACCGCGAAAATATAAATTCCTCTTTTGTTGTATAAAACGAAATACACTGTGAGAATTAATTTGAACATGAGGCGACACTTGTATTCTCGAGGAGGAAAGAAAACGATTGAAAACTCCTTTGACTCTGATTTTAATTTCATACCTATGGTGAACGCTGATTAATGTCCATGAGTTGTTTGCTTTCGTCAGTAAATAGCAATACCCTAAAGAATGATCGCACGACGACTTACCTTTTTCAATACTTAAGACGAAATTATAAGTATGAGTAACTTCCGAGACGGCGTCTTCACGCATAGCAACTACTCGGAATCTCAAGCAGCCGTCACTACTCTTATGGCAGGTGCAAGAAGAAAAGTAACTTTCGATACTGGACCAATTCACAACTGCAGAAATGTAAAATAATTCGCCCGGTTCGTTACTTTTTAGCGATCAAAACGCGTCACAATACTGAATCTTATGAAAAAAGAAATAACTTTTCTATGAGTAGGACACTTGAAGAATTCCCTGTTGAGAATTCTGAATTAAGTAGTTGCGGGGCTCAAGCTTTGTTTGAGTCTTAATTTGCATTCTAATTAATGTCTCAAATTTGGACTGCGGTTAAGTTATGCAGAACAGGCGAAATTAGCGATTCCGAGAACAGGTCCCCTTCTCCGACCTTACAGTGAACTTCTCAAATTGCTGCCGGAGTATTTACACGGGGGGATATATAGGTATATATAATACTTTTGGGGATATACACGTGTATGTATAATACTTTTTAATAGCTAAATGATGCCTACAAAATTCTTTCGTTGTAGAAATAAAGTGTTTTTAACTTCTATGGTGTCACGTCTGCTTCAATTGCATTAAAGAGTCGGCTCTTTTTTCATTAATGAGATCAATATTTCTTTTACATACCTGCAGCAAAAATGTCATTTTTAAGCGACTCGTTAATTCATTTTTGCCGGATAGCATGAAAAGTTCTAAAGCAATTGTTTGGATAAACTGAAATGAGAAAACGCTGGAGACACAAATTACTTGCATTCCGAATATATTTAAAATAAAGGAAATTTAAAGTTTACCATTTTTGAATTCTGGCCAATATGGATCGAATGGTGCATCGGAAAATTAATTTAATTGCTACAAAAACGGCTACTCATTGCATTAATTGTAAATTACAGATAATGTAAAATGGGAATAATTTCTATTTTATTTTCGAATAAATGTTCCTCAGTAAAAAAATATCCGGCGTGCCCTGGAAAACTACGGTGTTAACAATTTAGCATAATAAACATTCGGAATTTTGATTTCCCCAGAAATGATTGAAACTTTGTATCTTGATACTATTGAGAGAATTATTATGTCAAGTATGAAGTGGTTCGTCCAACAAAGGGAAATTTAGCAGTTAGAGCACTCACTAATCGTCAATCGTATCTCAGCTCTTGGTTCGCAGTTTTTGAACGATTTATCGGTCTGTATGCTGAACCTGCCCTCCCACTGTTCATTATGCACATTTTTGGCGTCTCAATGCCATTTTAAAACTTTTATTCACTAATTACTGTAGGTTCATAAACTAGGCACAAGTTCCGATGAATTTGGGCAGGTGATGATTCCCTAGAACACAAAAATAGAATCACAGTACTCACTTCCCATCTGGCGGGAGCAACGATTGTCGCGGATATTATTATCTGAATTCACTATTGAATTAAAAAAAATACCTTCAGTGACTTTCGAAACAATCGATAGATACAATACCGGCGTACATAATTTTTCTGAGCCGCTAATATTTAAATATGAGGCAACGCTCCTTACTCTTCGAATGTGCCTCGCAGGTATGTCAATTCTTTCACAAATCAGAAAAATAAAGGTTTGTGCGCATTAATTTAATTATTTTTAGGATATATTAATAAGTTTAAGAAATATATATTATAATAAGAAATTATAAGATATATAGTGGAAAATATTTTTTTTAATTCTCTGATGATGTAGAAGGTTTATAACTCAAAACCATAAACACAGCAATCAACCCGAAGGTTGGTTTGGTAGGTGATGGTAGAGTTCACCCAGTAATAAGTCCTATACGGCGTGTGCAATTCACACATAAGGAAAGGGGGGCAGTTCCTTTACCTGTACCGGTTATGGTTTCTCAGGAAAATCTGATACCACAAAAAATCACATAGATTGGTTAGAGCTGCAGGTACTCAGAGAGGCTTTCCCGGGAATCATACCCGGGGCCTCCGGTCCGCAATCCAACGCTCTAACCCTGAACTACCGCGACGACGACGCCTTTAATAGGTCTTAATTTCAAAATTATATATATTAAGATCCGTTATAAAGAAGTTTTATATTTCTAAGATATGTTTAGGATATACAATGTGAATATCATAATTAACTACTATTATCAAAAATATTCTGTCATACTTACGAAATTACCGAAGTCCTATTTGAACAAATGAGCTTACTTCCTGCAAGCCTTTCGTAGAATTTGTATTAATATATTTTTTAATTATCAGCACAAATATTGAGCATTTTCAAATATTTTATGTTAATAACCCTACAGTGATAATTTACTTCAATGAATTCATCATCATCAACTATGAATAATATAAATAATGGAGGCCTCTCCCAGGTTTATAACTTAGGGAAGCGAACTTTAGTGATTGATAAATCGCTAAAAAGTAAGACCACAAAATGCCAAGGTGGTCTGGTGGTGTGACACAAGGTACTGAGGTACTACTTTGGAAAGTAGTATTCAACCGTTTAGGGTAGGTTTAGATGATCGCTGGAATTACCAACTACAGCACTAATAAGCCCTAATTAACTCGCCATAACATTCTTAAACCCCATATCATAGAACAATAATCAATCTTAAACTCTGTATACCTTCTAGATCTCTTAATTCCATCCAAAACGGCAATTATTTTTCTCCCTACGCTTCGCTTTCCAGTCTCCAACCCTCCATTACCATTTTCAGCCCAGCACATAATGATTGTGGAAATAAAAGTGTTTACCGGTTGATAAATGACTTCATACATGATAACTGGTGGTCTCACTCACAATGTAAACCAACTAAAACTTATAAAAAGAAAGGAAAAACTTGTTAGAAGAAAAGACAAAATATCAACCCTTTAATGGCAGAACGGAAATTGATAATTAGAAAATATTTTTCTCCCATTAGTTTACGAACATTTTTAACCAAACAAATTTATACAGAAAAGAAACCTAACATCAAGTAATCAAATTGCAAGCATCAGGATACGTGAATGGTTATGGAGCTAAGAGGAAATAACATGTAAAATAAATACATAATTTGAAACCCTACAAATACGAGATCTTGGAGCGAGCATAATGACAAATATTAACGGGTACGAGACTAAATAAATATGGGAATAAATAATCATCTGAGCACCTGGAATACATACGCACAAATGCAATCCTACATGAGTATTTCAACAAATTTGGTGAAAAAATGAATCAAACGACTGCCTCCAGGGGTGATGAACTTATCGGAAATATAGATTCAACTTCCCCTAGTTTCGAGCAACTCTATGTTACAAGGAACGCTGGAACCATTGCGTAAGAATAAACGATCAAGTATGTTTACTGTCGAAGCTGAACCAATTCAATCCAAAAACTAAGAAAGTAAAAAAATCGACGGTGGCAAACCAAGGAGGGATAAAAATAATGACAAACAGCGCAGACTAATATTTTAATTAAATGCCGGCTAGGAAAAAAATCCGAGAAAACGTAAACTTTTTCTCTGAACTACTACACTTCATAAATACTAATTTAACATTTTTTTTAACAGAATTTTCTTCCCCAATAATATATTATTACGCCACTCTGAAAAGGAGGAGGAATTAATAACTTCTGGGCGTGGTTTTTAGATAAAATTTTTATGTATCGTGACATGGTTTTTATGTAGACTAATGACCGAATGAGAAGTGTGCTGAGGTTAACTATAATGTAAAACGAATATATATATATATATATATATATATATACGTAAGAATAAATAGGTGAGAAATTCAAGTATACTGAAAAGAATAGTTATTAGCAAGGCAGTAGTCCTCAAAATATATACGTTCTATTTTACTAAAAAAATCTCCAAAATTGTTATTGAATTTTGTAAGTTAAATTGAAAAAAATAAAACATAAAATAAATTAAACTCACCAAAACACCAATTGTGAGACGAGATTCGATGATTGGCCTCTTCCATATTAATGTGATTCAAAAAACCTGCAGTGTAGATGTATTCTAGTAAAAATACTAAGTAACCTGAATTAAACGCTGAAAATAGATTCTTAACTTCATCTTATTATTGTCTAGAAAAATTGAATTATTTCAGCATTATCGTGAATCCAAAACTTTTAAGTAAGTAATGAATTAGTATCCATGACTTGACCAGTGCACTACTCTAAACTAGCATTGACGAATTCTTATCAAGATATGTCGCATAAGAGTATACCTCCACCCCGCATTACAGCCAACAATATCTCAACTCGTATCTGAAGTGAGAGAGCTGTTAATATTTCACTCCCCGTTCTCAGGGGTTGCTGTTACAGTCCACGAACCGGATAGAATTGGGCGGCAATCGTCACGCGCTTGGTCGAGGTTTCGCGGCGCGGAAAGAAGTCTATTCCTCACTTGCTCGTTGGAGGTCGAGTAAATGCCGATGCCAAATGGAGATGATTCCATCCTTATCTCTCTCTCTCCACAAGCTCACGCCCGTCCCCTTAAGGAGACGAGCAAGCAATGCTTCCCACCTTCCGGGTTCGCCTCCGATCCTCTCTTCCCTCACGAGGAGGACCACTGCTTCCGACGGAGAAGCAATTTTTATTGTTCGAGTTCGTAGCCCACCAAGCGAAAGTATCTCACCCCAAATTGCGAAATGATTCGCGCAAAATCTCGGCATCACTACTTACAAGCGGTGCTGATACGATTGAGAGAGGCGGGCAGGGTTTAAGAAACTGTGAACGCATGCACTGCGGCTATGGAGGTCGATTTTCACTGGAACGAACGTCTCAGAGCTCTCTCTCCCAATCCATCCAGCAGATTTGTAGGATTCAAGAAAGTAATATTATCTAAAGACCCCAGGACGATTCAGAGACGATGATATCTCGTTGACAAACACACTTAGACGACATTCTAACGTTTAAAACTTCATATTTGAACCAACGCAAATGTGGCCGTTATGCACATAATAGCAAGTATTGGGGATATTTTGAAGACTTTCAATAAAATCAATTATCATTGTTTTTAAGTTTACAGTGGCGATCACAACGCATTTGTTACAATAACCCCTTAATTCAGAAGCAATGGGATATCAACTACCTGGATGGATGGCCTGTGAATATTTTTTATTGCTTAGGTTTTCCTCATGGTATTAACTGGAATTTAATTGAAGTTCGGACGTCCGATGTGGCCATAGTATTAGAAAAATTAACTTAGAAAAACGTATTTCATTTTAAGACGATAGATGGCTTACATTTTTCAAACTTTCCAATTATTTCCCGCTGAAGATTCCGTTAGCTATTCATATTGTAAACCTAGTTCAATCATAATCGCAGACACCCAAACATGACTTACATTCGAACGATATATGGTTGAAATAGCCAACGTATGCGAAAGACTTGGCGGCGCCTTCCAGTCAGGGTATCCCTCGAAAATATCTCACGCGGACTTAAAATTGCGGCAGGAAGAGTTTATACAGTGAAATAACACCATCGTAAATAGTATAGCCTTGCAATAAATTTTTAAAGGGTCCTTCGGGAAAATGCTTGTGATGAAGCTCGTGATGAATGTAAGAATTGTTCATCGTGCGGTGAAAGTAAGATCCATTTGTTCCACTAATTTTTAATCCTGGAAAATTTGAACGATTTCTTCTGCACATGGAGCAACAACATGGAAATAAAGGTACAAGAGGCCACCCTTTCGCCATACCGGAGTTTGTGAAACTTTTTTTTGCCCCCGCGTACGCTCGAGTGAATATGGTCGATTTCAGACTCTGCCTCCGAGCCTCTCGCATGTAATTAACTATTCGCATGCACACTCTCCAGAGGGGCCGTTTCATGAAACGGCGCCGCCGGCTGGAGGTCGGACGTCATTCCGAGCATTGAGGGCCCTCTCAGGGCCGCCACGCGAGAAGGGTTCGCCTCCTTCGAACTCCTCACCAAAAAAACAAACAAACGGGAAGCTTAAACTTTAGGGTCGGGAACTGCAACCCATTGGAGGCAGTGCCGAACGATGGCAGCAAGGGCCCAACTTTAAAGCTCGGAGGGAATAATGGGGTGAGAGGAGGCGAAACCCATTGTGCCGCTAATACTTTCGGCGGTGCTACAGAGGCGAATGGAGCGCGAAAGGGAATAGGTAAGAGGGAGCAGGAAGAAGAGGATGTGAGAGAAGGGTGGAGGGAGAACGGAAGGAACCACCTCGCTATTCACTGGCGAGTCGATCCTATCGCAGCGTTTATCGAATTTTCCTTTTCTCCAGTGAACATTAATTGCAGTTGAGCGACAGCGATTGCGGGAGAATTTTTCGCCCTCCGCTGAGCGAAATTCAGTTAGAATAACGAAGTATAAGAGTGACCACCGCATAGAAGGAGACTTTCAAGAAAGATTTCCACATGCCAGAATTACTGAGAACGAACAAAACCTATGCATAAGAATAAGGCATAACAGATCAGCACAGGTGCCATTCCTAAGTTAGGCAGAATTTCAATATTTCACACATAATAATTAGCCGACAAATATGTACGTACTTCATACTAAGGGTTTTGATGACGATTTGTACTTTTCTCTTAGTACTCCTCGTCCCTCATTTTGGACGACGGGACTCAACGTCATTGGCATGAAATATCGAAAGATAAGGATCTACACACCTTATTCCTTCCGATTTGGAAACTCCGACGCGACAGTTGGGCCAGTGAAATGAAGATCCAGCAAGATTGAGCATCGTGGTGACATTTCAGCAATATATTTCTGGCGCCACCTGAGTCGGTGGGAAGGCGGCAAGGCGAGAGGAGAGAGGAAAAGGGAAGAACTGGAAGTGCGCTCAACGGCGAGTGGGAGGGAGGGAGCAGCAGGGGGAGGTGGGTGGGAGGAGGGTGCGGAAGAGATCCGCGACCCATTTGGGCCAGATCAAGACCCTGCCGTGCAGCTCCGGATTCGACGGGTTGACTGCGCCCCCGTGCGGACGATTCTAAATGCGGAACCATTTGATTTCAAGGAACGCCCGAACGTTTTCCAAATGTGAAGAGGGCATGGAGGAGCCAACTGGAGGGAGCTTTAAGACCCCTCGCTACCAAAAAAGCCGTACTTTGGTGAGCCTCGCACAAACCTTTTCCATTACGCCACACGTCCTTCTAATATAATACTCTCAATTCTCGCACCTTCGGCATAATCAGTGAACCATCAAAACTTACATTATTATCTAGTCCAATTTCTGTGCATTAAGGAAATGAAACGTGCATAAACATAGTTTTTAAAAGGAAATAAAATGATTCGTATGAAACTTACAACATCAAGTATTCATTAGTAACAAAGTCAACATCAAGTAACATAAGTACTTATCAACACACAAATATAGCGAGATAAAAACCCTTTAAAGAATTAATATTTCACCGCCTGAATATGAAGATAATTGGTGGGCTCTTTCAATCACAAATTGAACAAAATAATTTAATAATCTTAAATTGATTGTAACCTTGAGTTTTTAAAAGTTGAAAAAATTATACAGAATTACATATTTATAAATTATAAAGACACATATGCCTAATAATGATATTTACTTGAATATGATCAAGTTTAGATCTTGAATAGCCGACGAATTCATTTCTGGGTGACGAATACTAATTAACCTCTGGAGATAGATCAGCTATTCGGAACCAAGTTAGGCTTAAATGCGAGATGTCGGTATACATCTATTACGGATATGGTCTTACATTTTAATTCAAAAGCACCGGGTTTGGGCCTTGCTTCGCGACTGCGTGCCACATAAATCCTAGAAATTCTGACGGTAAGCACAGAATTATCGAGATCCCTGGAGAAAACAGTTCAAGAGGTATATTAGAAGTCAAAATAATAGTCTATTACATGGAATTACGTCACAAAAATAAAAACGAATTGAAAAAATAGGAGCCAGCGAAAAAATGAAAGCAGTTCGTCGAACGATAACGTGGAACGATAACCAGGAAAATACTTATGATACTAGAATGTCAATATGTCCAAAAGAGGAAGCTCAATTGTCATTCAGATTGAAATGGGCTTGGAATTCTTTGTACACTCTTTGACAAATGTTAAACTGAAACTTGAAATCTAAACCGAAGAGATTAACTTTATTTAATTATCCATTGTGATATTTTTCTTTCCTTTTTACAATCTGAAAGTACAAAAATGGAGTTGCATTTTTAAACCATCCGATCATAAAATAATGCATAGTTCTACTTGCACTTCTCCTTCATTCTCTAGTTTACAAGATGACGGCTAAAAGAGGTAAACTAGAATCAAGGCGTCAAAAGTAATTTCTAGGGAAAAAACCCATAACCGTGAAAAGCAAAGTTTTCCGTTTCGGCGATATGCTGCTTTTATTGGAAAAATGTTGGTTTAAATATTTTCCTGGTTCATTCAAACTTCCCTTAATATTATCTTGATTATAATTGAAAGATTAATTACCATTCCTTACCAGGAATTTCTTTTCTTTCCAGGAGATAAAATTTATTACTTGAATGCTCTCTTTCAAACAACAAGTTTTTCCAGGTTAAAAACCCATTTTTGACCTCTTACAACTTAAGATTTTGCTTATAAATTAAAGTGACATCGAAATTAAGTTGAATGAATAAGGGTGAAGTTGAGAGATTCGAGGAAAAATTTGAAGGGAGTCCCTGAAAACTGAAAACATAAAAAACATGAGCGAACAGTGATGAGGTGTTGCTTAAAAGTTTGGCTGAGAGTTCGCTCGATGTCTCACAATGTCTCAAAATGTAAACAGAACACGAGAATCTAATTAACAAGCAATTTATTCAAGCCAACTGACGATGAACCTCGGCCGGAACACCCATTGCTATTTATGTTCACATTCAATTCATTTTATTTTACTCTAGTTGTTTAGAGCCAACGGTACCATTTACGTAATCTACCAAATTTAAATGATCTCGTATTTTATTAAACTGTATGGGAAGAGTCAGCATTTTAGAGCAATTATAATTCTTATCGTGCAAAGGGAAAGTTTGAGTTTGGAACTAATAATACTATACACTTTTTATTTGAAATAAAATGAAGATAACGACAAAAAAAATACTTTTATTGCTTGTCCTTTCAAACGCATGAACCATCTATCCCTTTTTTGTGTGTGTGTGTGTGAATAAATACACACCAAGATGTACATACATATATATATATATATATATATATATATATATATATATATATATATATATATATAGATGATGCGGAAGTACTCACGAGAGCAATATAACTTTTGGACGGCACAATAGAACACAGAATAAAACAGATAACACCTCGGATAAAGGCCTCGGAGTAGCCTGTTTACGTGTTATCTGTTTTATTCTGTGTTCTATTGTGCCGTCCAAAAGTTATATATATATATATATATATATATATATATATATATATATATATATATATATATATATATATATATATTTAACACTTTTGTGGAAATCCCACCGACGTAAACAATAATGTAAATGGAATTAACAATAGTAGACACAAACACAGAAACACATAAAATAGAGACTCACTAGGTCTCGAATTTTCGGTGGTACAACCACCTTTCTCAAAAGGAAGTAGGAACAGATGTACCACCGAAAATTCCGACCCAGTGAGTCCCTCTTTTATGTGTTTGTGTATTTTTGTCTACTAGTGTTAATTCCATTTACATTATATATATATATATATATATATATATATATATATATATATATATATATACATATACACTTTTTTGGAAAACCCACAAACGTGTAATGTAAATCCACTGATAGTCACAACAAACACAGAAACCAAAACACACAAAAGAGGGACTCACTGGTTCTCGAATTTTCGGTGGTCCAACCACCTTTCTCAAGAGGAATTAGGAACAGAACAGTTCTGTTCCTAATTCCTCTTGAGAAAGGTGGTTGGACCACCGAAAATTCGAGAACCAGTGAGTCCCTCTTTTGTGTGTTTTGGTTTCTGTGTTTGTTGTGACTATCAGTGGATTTATATATACATACACACACACACACACACACACACATATATATATATATATATATATATGAGATGAGAAGAAATGGGGATTTTCTTTTTTTTTTATGTACAACAGATTGATGTTTGGAAATTTTCTTAAAGTGTATTTTTTTTTCTTTTTTTCTGACTGATGTATTTATTATCTTTTGTGATGTTGATTGTATTTCAGAAACCATGTTATTTTTCCAAGGCAAGTTTATTGTAACACTTGGGACTTGTGTGCCACCTGACATTTGTCTATTTGCACATGTACATTTTGTGTGTGTGTTGTGCATATATATATATATACATATATATATATATATATATGCACAACACACACAAGATTTTCACAGGCCATAATTCTAATGCTGCACCAGAGGAAAAGAATTAATAAATTTCCTTCAAAAATTTGCTTCGAGAATAATTTGATAAATTAATGAACCTAACTCCATCACAAGAAAAGAATAATTATGAAACGCCAGGTATTAGTTCCACTTTTGGAAATAAACATACTTACTAATAAACATAAAGTGTAAAAAGTAATATATAAAACTCTTGGGGGTCCTTTTTGACGATTTATTTACTAACACTCAGCAACCAACCCAAAGGCTTTGCTGGATGAATTTCATTTCGTGACTTGAAGATAATAAAAATGAACTTCCACATGAATCAGAGTAAAGTATCAGGTAAAATTTCTTGTGCCATATTTGGCATAACATTTCCATCTGCTGAAACAACATGAGAGGGTACAACAGACTTCCGACATATTCATACATAGGTGGCCGGAGTACGATACCAATTTTATTAGCCCCTGCAGCATCCTCCTTGTTCAAGATCCCCAGTGTTACTTTAGCGCAAGAGAGCGAGAGAGCACACTGCTGCGGAGAGGGAACATTTCAGATTCAGGGCGAGGTAAAAGATCAGATCTTTTCGCGCGACCAAACAGGTGTCCAGTTTTACGTTCGAAACACGGAGAGTCCACGGGATACGAATCTCTGGGGGTAGAGGAGGGGGCGGGAGTGGAGGGGAGGAATAGGGGCTTGACAAAAGGAAGGGATGTCGAGGTGGAAGGGGAAATAGCAGGGGGCTGGGGTGCGAGGGGGAGACCAGGGGTCACTGGGGTTGCCGGCGGGGGAGGAGAGGGATCGATACGACGACGACCTGTTTCCCGTAGCCGCGGTGCGAATTAAGACCGATGGAGTCGCGGGATCAGAGCAGATATCGGCAGCGGTCGCATAGAGGGCTAAATGGGGCGTGCCTGTGTACGAAATTGCAGCACGAGCGGTAGCTAGGTGAGAAAGACGCCAGCGAATTGGGTGGCGCACATTACCTCCAGCCGCGAGGACGGAAATTCAACGACCATAGCCCGGACGGATAGCAGACACGAAGGTAGAATTGGGGATGATACTTCCAGGATACTTGGAATTTCGGGATAAAGAGAGACAGATTTCATCATTAGAGCGGCCATAACAATTTAAAAGCACAATTCTAGGATAAATTCAGGCCAACATTTGTTTTTTTTCCAAGTGGTGTTTTCGGCCTGAGGTCACCTTATGAGAATATGATACAAATATTTTCTAAAAAAATATGATCTGATACGATTTTTTCATAAAAACATACATAATACTCCTTTAAATAGAGGAACCCTTCTTAATGGTAAAAGAAACGTCAGCATTTTTATAAAAACATTAAGGCAGAGCATGAACATATATTTAGATAATTTTTCAGTAGATCATTCAAACATGGAATTATAATGAGTATTTTTATTCTGGGTATCACCAATGGAGTAGTCAAAAACGTACCATACATTGTTTCAGAATAGGAAAAGGGAAAGAACCCTTCACGATAGCACTGCAAGCACAGCTAATTTTCTCGTAAATAAACAAAAATATGCTGTCACAGTAATATTTCAAAATTTAAGATAATTTTTGTAATCACACTGTAAGGAATTCCCAGATAATATTCAGGTTTACAGAAGCGTGGGCGTGGATATCTATAGAAAATCACAGGAGAAATATTATCGTTAGGCCTATGAGATAAAGAATTATGGTATGAAAATAAAAGTAATATGATTATCAGGAAATCGGAATATTAAATTAATGCTTAGTTGGAAGCTAAAAATTAGAGGAGGTGGTACAGTTGTCATTTTATCAGAAAATCAATTAATAGGTACTGAATTTATATGAACTCCAAAAGCAAAAAAGAAGTCACAAAGATGAAATTATGCGAGCAATGGTAATTTCAAACACTCATCGAAGGCTTTTTAAGGTTCGGAAACACAGCGTGGAAAGAATATAACTACTTAACTATTGGATATTGTGCATGGAGGAGAATGGAGAAAATAAGTCTTGAACAAAAAATGTACACGAATACTTAGGGCGTAGAAGGCATTAGGAGCTGAGGGAATAGCTTAACACAAGTTGTATTAACGCAAGACACAAATGGGTAACATATTCAGAACAAACTGCAATCACGACTTAACATGGTGGTTTCAGGTGCCACTTAATACCTCGGGAAAATATGTTACCGTTCACAGGAAACTTTACATTTTATCGACCAAAGTTTTAAACTAATAAGACAACTATAAAAATACTAGTGAAACCTAAAGGAGACACCTAAATGAGTAAAATAAAAAAGTTAATTGTGAACCAAAATAAGTTTTCCTTTTGTCCTTCTGTGAAAAATTTTTCCTTGACAGTCAAAAGCCTGTCTCTAAAATTATGGTCGTACTGTACTATATGATCTATCAGCAATATTTCCAAAATTCTCCTCCGAGGTCTGTAAACTGCAAGCAACTGCAAACCAAACTGAAGTAATCAAGTTGTGATGAGATTAAATGGTGTTTTAGTGTGGCTGTTAGAACCAAACATAATAAAACACCATATGCTCCGTGAGATAACTGGGAAAACAAGGTTAAGTTTGCTGGAGGCGGCCGCGGGAGATCTAACCGATGTGGAGCACATGATCCTCTGGGCGGCCGGGCGCAAAAATCCTTACACAATATTTTACAAGGAAATGGCAAAGGAAAAGCCGATCCGTTATATTGTGGTCGCAAATTAAATGAAGGAATTAGTGATGCCAATAAAAAGTAATATAATCCGTCTGTTTATTTTCTCTTCTGTCCGGGACCAAATTTTTTCGCTAAAGGCACAAACATAATAATTGGGGAAACCTTTAATTACCCATCGGTGTAAAAAATACGCCAGTTAGATCTTCCACACGTTTATCGTGAAATGCTTTGTTTTGGGCAGATTTCCGCAACTATATTTAACCTTCCTCATCTTTGGGTGAGAGTAAGTTACCTACATTCAGCAGTACCCTGAGAAAACGCCGAAAAACCAGTGATATTCCCCATCACCTGCAAGATCACGTCAATCACCTACTCGGAGCAAATTTAGCAGATCAAAAACGCAGAAGTTCCACCCGTTGCATCACATGATAAACAATAAAAGTAGTTAGCTTTTCTTCACTACAGTAACAGGTTACATAGCTTGGCTTTATGGTTTATCGCAAGGACCAAAAAAAGACCTTTGTATATTCTTGCACTCCATGGATATTATGGGCCCAGGAGGTCGAAAAAACAATACGCATTTCATTGAGAAGCGTCGTAAATTAGGCGGAGATACCCATTACTGGACTTCTCAATGATTTTTATAGGGATATTGCAATTAATATCACGAGTAATTGCTCTTTTGCACAAGATGAAATGAACCTGTTAAGTCTTTCTCCTGCTACAACACCCGAGGCGGCTTGCAGAACAAGATGTAGATGTAGATAATATTAGTTATGATCGTGTAGTTAGGCTTGAAATAATTTCGTAAGAGCGATTTTTATTGGGATTCCTACAAATCATAAAGGTAAATTTCTCATTTATTGACTACTCTGGGATCCTACATGGTAATGGCCTCCCTTACAGAAAAATTCAATATCAGGATAAATAGAATCAAGGATAAACGAGAGCCACAGGCCGCCCTGATTGCTATGATCCCTATCCAATCGTGTCGCACTACGAAGATCATGGGGAAGAGAGTACATTTAGGGATTGAAACTGATATCTACAAAAATAAGCAGCAAATCTGTCCCCTTTCTACCTATTCAATATATTGGCATAAGTTGATTGCCAATTAGTAAAATAAAATACGATAAGAAAACTAGAAACGAGCAAAATGGACAAAACTTGAATAGAAAAAATTACGACCTTCAGTACACGTGTCCGCGATGCGTTAGTAGGACAAATAAAAAATGATTTCTCGGATACCTCATTATAAAGAATAAAAAACATAGAGGTGCGAGTGTGGTAAATTACAGGGAAACGAACAAATACACGGGCGATTCTCCAGTTTTCTTTTTTATCAAAATTCACCGGCAAATACATGATTCCAAAGGCTTCGCGGTTGAATGGCCAACCAGAATAACGGAGGGGTATTAAATAACACTACAGCAAACGAGAGGAGTTAAAACTACGGGACGCATACCAATTGGTCACATTCAATAATGAATACAGTCTTGCACATCACGATTGCCTGCATATTATTTTATCGGTGATAAAATTGCAATCCTTTGGTAAATTAATATATAAATATCTTCAGAAAAAAATTTTAGAGGTAGCTCGTAGTGAAAATAAAAAGCTTTCAGGTGCAAAATTTCTACCAAGGGGAAAAAACGCGTTAGGCATTGTAGGTACAAGTGGGAAAGCTTCCGAGAAATGAAGGAGAATAAAGGAATGAGCACGTTTGAAATGTCAACGGCATTTCGTCCTCGAGCTCCATTACGAGGCACTGTCAGAAATGACTTCCATATTTACACAGAACAGAATGAGATATGACTTTGAACGTAAAGTCGCATTGCATGAGAGCTGAAGCTCGGGAGCGGAAAGAATGACTGTCGAACCGAAGAGTGGAAAGATACATCACGGGGCTCGTGGCATCGCAATAATGCCTCTCATAAAAAAATCTCGCGACGGATGGAACTTCTCGCATCATTTAGAGAGAACAGTCAGCAGTGGTGGTTAAAACCATTTCCGAGAGTTTTGTTCATTTTGCAAGAGAATGTTTCCCCCCTTCCCGCGCGTTGAATATAATTTATCAGAGAAGTGTAGGGAACTTCGGAAAGAGGAGAACCATACTGTTGCCACAGTAATTCTGAGCAGACGGAGGGAGATGACGCGAAAGGGAGGCCGAGTGTGCTCACCTACGAGATGAAGATGCGATCATTAGTCCGGCAATAATTTCGCATGAGATTAGCATATTTGCTCAAGGAAAGCAGCTCGACATTCGTGATATCACACTGACTGAGAAGTTACCACTAAGCGGGAATGATGGCTCTCATAAATCAGATTCCATTCGATTGTAAATCGATTCGGTGGTCATAAAACGAAGAGAAATGTCTGGGGCAGAGAGGAAGTTGGGAACGGAACGCAGAGTTGTGGAGGGTCTAGAGGTCATGAGGTCGTTCTCCATAACCCAAAAACAAGTAAGCGGTTGCGACTCCTCAGAGAACCCTGAGCTAAAATTGCCATTACCAATAATTTGAAAAAAAATGGGAGGGACTGGATTTATTGCATGAAGGTCTTCGAAATTCAAACCGAAAAAAAAGTCATTGAACAAATAACATCATAACTGCTGTTTACATTTTGCATGCGTGCTAGGTAAGTACACAACATTGAGATGGACTCAGAAGAATCTCGGCAAATACGGTAAAATTAGAAGATAAGTGATTATTTTTAAGCGAGAGATAGAGGGAGAGAGAGAGAGGAAGGGAAAGAGAGAGGAAGGGAGAGAGAGAGGAAGGGAGGAAGAGAGGAATGGAGGGAGAGAGAGTAGATATGACACTATAATAACGTAAATCCTTTAATTATGCTAATTTAAATATAGTTAAATGAGGGCATCCTATGTACATTCAAAAAGGATTATTTTGAATTTTTTTCCCACACAAACCACGAATCTGATTCATATATTTACTTTAAACTCATTATTCGCCGTATATATAATACAATTATTATTTACAATTTCACTAAAATGTAATGGTGTTTGTCAATAGAAATAATTTCATACACGAGGTGTGTCAAAAAATTAACGGGAATGTTTTCATTTCGCGGGCTTGGCGAGTCCGATTATGAAACTTTTTTTCATTATGTTGGTATACATGCCCCTAAAGTATGATAAAACTTTCAGCTGTTTTCATTGTGGACTTAGCTTGTGACAGCCACTAAGGTAAGACGTGCTTTATGAGCTCGGCGATTTTCGTTTGTTAAAAGAAATCGATCAAAGAATTTGTATCAGATTTTGCGTAAAAATTGAAATAAAGTGTGTGAAATGCTAACAAAGGCCGTCTGATGAGTCTGCTATGAGTAAATCAAGAGTTTACGAGTGGTATAAGCGTTTCCAAGAAGGCCGTGAAGACCTTGAAGATGACGAACGCCCTGGACGCCCCAGCACATCAACAATCGATGAAAACGTGGAAAAAGTGAAAGAAACGGTAATGAACGATCGCCGAATCACAATTGAAGAGGTCGCTGATGATGTTGGCATATCGATTGGATCATGTGATGACATTTTTTCCAATTTTTTGGGTATGAAACGCGTGGCAGCAAAATTCGTTCCAAAATGGCTTTTGCATCAGCTCACACTTCATTGCTTGTTCGTGAATTTTTGGCCAAAAACAATACTGTAACGATGCCCTAGCCTCCATATTCGTCAGATATGGCTCCGTGTGACTTTTTTCTATTTCCAATAATTAAGAGAACCTTGAAGGGCCGTCGTTTTACAGACGTAGATGACATTAAAAGCGCATCGCTGAAAGAACTAAAGGCTATCTCAAAGATCGAGTTTGAGAAGTATTCCGGTATTTGGAAGAAGCGCTGGCACCAGTGCATAATCTCCAATGGGACTACTTTGAAGCTGAGAACATGAATGTATAAGAATAAATTAATATTATTGTCCGAGAAATTAAAATTCTCCTTAATTTTTTAACACACCTCGTACATAATAAAATCTAATCATTTTCAATCATTATACCCTATTTCCTGTTACTGAGTGCTAGCCTAGACCACCATTTCAATACCTGTTCTACGCTTAATCTCCTTTCGGTCAGAAATACCACTTGCAAGAAGTAGTAAAAAGGTCAAGTCACCATTTTAACCAACCAATAATGGAGTGGATTCCTGTACAAGCATTGCCAAAAAAAACTTTCAACTTTGGTATTTATTATAGGTTATAAGTTAAAGATTATGTCTTATTAATTAATTCAACAAAATGTTGCCTTATTGTTAAACTAATACATTATTTTTTTTAAATATTCCCTTAGAGTGAAGATAAAATTTTTCGTTTTGATAATGGAATAATACCACAACACTAGTAGCTAAGTAAGTTTCCGTGGACTTTCCGAAGGTTAAACATTAGGCTTTCCATTTAGTCAAGAAAAATGTCACCGTTTATTCTAGTAAGAAAATTTTTTTTTCGCTAATAGAATAATAAAAATACGTTTTATCAATAATGTTTGTTTGCACACGTCACGGCTACAAAACAAAAACCCTTCGCCTACAGCGACAAAATTTCACTTATAAATATTTATGAGGTATATGGTTCCTCCCCGAAGAGCTCTTCTGTCCTAAATTAATCCCCCACGTGGAGCAGAAAATGCTTTTCGCTGAGCAGTTAAAGGTCAGCAGGGAGAGAGAGATGGTGTAGGAGGGAAACCAAAAGATAAGGGGTAGGTGAGACGTGTGGCGTGAGAGGAAGGATAGAGAGACTCCGTAATTCTCTCGCCTTGCTACATGAAATTTCTGAGTCAACGTGGGTTACTAGCTTCACTATAAACACTCAGATGGGGCAAAGGGAAAACTGGGATGCAAAGCAGTGTGAAAGGGAATGTGCTCGTATTCGCCTTCGCATGTTGCGATCTCTCTTAATGTCCCGAGGATTCGCTTGCTTCGAATTCAGGTACCTACTCGAGGTTCATATCTCTTCCCAAGAAAGAAGGAGTCAGGTAACGTTAACACAAACTTACCAGAAATGCAGATTAACATTCTACAACACCTACATAATTTATGAGGATATTTTACAAAGGTGTATCTCACGTTCATAACGTACTTATTACAGCAATTTTGAAACCCACAAAGTTATTTTAGTTAATATCGCTGGAAAAACATGTCAACACATTGTCCTCTACAATCAAGCCATGCGATTTAATATCACCCCAAAATTCCCTGACACTAACTGGCCTGAAAGAGCGAGAAACATACGATGACTAAAGCTAGAAGTTGTGAACGTTACAGTGAGCGTTAGGAAAGAGAAAACTGCAAAATTGTAATTGTTAAAAGATTTAAATACAGTAAAAATATACGACTGAGGTAATGAGTGTTCATGCTAATCATAATATAAGAACTTTGTAAACCATGATGTTTGAAGAAAAATTGACGAAATTTTAAAACAAGGGATTTAACATGGCAATACAAATGTCTTTCTCTGATACAGTATTCAGTCAAGTAAAACATTATTTACATAGACTATATCATGAATTATGCTACTAGTTGAAGTTACTGCAAATTTAGTTTAGAAAAAATAAACAAGAAAAAGACAATTAGGAATTAAGGAAAAATAGAAGGGTTTATCAAAATCTAGAATTAGGATTAATCTGGATAGTTACAAATGATACTAAAATATTTTTTTTAATCTGCAGGGTGGTACCGAAAGGACTCTAATTTGACGGGTAAATTGTATAAAAAACAACCAAGATAATTAAAAAAGGTTTTTATTTTTGAAGACTACATTAAATTTTATTTTATTTTCATTAGGTTTTGAAAATTATTTCATCCCAGTGACGACCTTGTTGAGCGATGCACATGCTGAGTCGTTCAAAAAGGTTTTCGAAAACTCTTCTCAGCATATAGTATCTTCCGTTATTCCAGCGATGATTTATGTAATTGGCTTCTTAAGAGCTTCCAAGGTCCTTGGTCGAACATTGTAAACCTCAGCTTTGAGATATTCCAAGAGAAAAAAAATCATATGGGTTCAAATCCGGGGAGGGAAGGGGTCATGGAACATCCCCTTGCCAGATCAGGCAGCCGGGAAATAATTTCTTGCAGGATTTGGCGTGAGCGACGGGCGGTATAAGCCCTGGTACCATCCTCTTGAAACCAGAAGGCTTCTGGGTCATACTCCTCAGCATACAATTCCATTTTGGGAAGCAAAAAGGTCTCCAGCATCTCACAATAGCCCAAAGAGTTGAACCTCGAGATTCAAAAAGGTAAGGACTAATAATGTCTATGGAGCACACAGCACACCAAACTGTCACTTTGGGGTTATGAAGAGGTCTTGGATAAAGTTATGAGGGTTTTCAGTCATCTAGAAACGAAAATATTGCTCATTTACTGAGCCGAAGAGGTGAAAATGCGCTTCATCGATTGTCCATAGAATAGTGTTGGATTGCACAGAAGCTGAGATTTCATTGCAAGCATCTTTACGTTTCACCCGGTCTTCTGAACTCAATTCCTCAATAACCACTATCTTATAGGGGTGTAATTAAAATTCATAGTGTAAAATTCGCCTTACAGTTCTGTACGATATTCCAAGAGCAGCAGCATGTTTCCGTGCAGAGCGCGATGGAGACTGTTCAATGGATGCTCTCACTGCCACTTTTCAGGTGTCCACACACTTTTAGTTCGCCTAGCTGGTTGCTCAGGGAGTGCAGAGCATGTCGCCCGCACAGTAATAATTCATTTTCTAATGGTTTTAGCAACAAGAACTCTTTCATGACGAGACAAACCAAACCGCCTACGAAAAGCCCTCGGCGTCGCCACCACACCATCATTGTTTTAAAGAACGTTTCTACGACAGAGCCTCGATACTCACCAGACTGCATGGTAATTAGAAAAAATGGCTTCGTTTCGCCTAGTTAACGACACTACTCTTACTCCGCTAATTTATCTCCGCGCTCTTCAGTGATTTTTTGAAACTAGGGAGTCCATTCTGTCTCACCCTGTATATATTTAGTGGTTTCATTAGTCAATTAACTGGTTATCGTTCTTAATGTATGAATACGGGAGGCACTAAAAGGTTAGGCTAGCCTGAAGAATTGATGATAATTCAGGAGTTACAATCAACGCAAATAGAAAGAAAAAGAGGGAGGGCCAATGCGCGTCGAGAGTTTAAAAAAAGGAATATTTCATATATTCCGGGAGAAGATTGCGCACTCTTAAATATATTTAGCGGGGAATTTTATTCCTATGTTTTAAATCTCGAGGTAATTTGCTAGGTAAAGAATTTTCAAATCCTACTTAGTTTTCGCACATTTATTGAACATTCACTCACTACGAACTTCAATTGAGTATTTTGAAGTAATTTATCGATTACGCTCACAGATTCCTGCAGATAATCTCAATTTCATTCTTTTCTTGCAACGTCACGTGCTGTATTTTGCAGATAGCATCGCAGTTGACCTACATGAATCCTTGTATACATCAAGTGCCTCTCGAATAAAACTATAAAAGTAATTGGTAGAAAGCTAACAACCTTGTACGTGGGAGAGAAGAGCCTTGTACGAACCAATGTCGGAAGCAGAATCACGTTTAAATTCGTCCGACATCGCGGGTATCACAGGTCACTTTAAAATAATATCCCTGGTGGGGAAAATACTAGTGTTTTTAGAAAATACAGTCATCAAGAAAGAAGCATCAAGTGAAAAAAGGGAAAAAAGTGAAAACATGCAATTTGAAAACGCATGGAATTTGATATATTCGGATTCATTGGGAAAACAGACCATTAAAGCATAATGGCCCTTAAAAATTGATTCTGGAGACGGAAGATGAAGATGAAATGGATACATTCGTAAACGCAGAGGTACAGGGAGAATCAGAATAGTAATAAGCTGTATGAACTACTAGGCGGAAAAGAACAGATTTGGGTACATATTTAAATGAAATGAATTTACGGCAAACCTAAAAGAGAGGGACTGAATGTCAAAGGACCACAAATAGGAAACAGATACACGTATTCAAGCCAATTAAAAAGCTATGTGATACAGGACAGATGCCACTATCACGTACGACACTCATCATTGACCATAGAATAAGAATGAAGAGCTGGAAACGAACATTCTCATGCGCGAGAAAACAATGGCAGTTATTATTTCACACAAACGAATAACAAAGCAAAATTAACCATATAAGGAGATTTTCTGAATTATGATTCGCTAAAATGGCAGTACATACTGAATAAACTCAAAAAACTTTAAAAATACCTTCTTTAGCCTTACACATTCATCTGGTAACGAGGCTTGAGCTTTTGCACGTTATCGATGTTCCAGTTGGAAAAAATTAAAGTTAAAGAACCGCCCATACTCGAGACAGGGCAAATATCTCATATCGGATTACATTGAAAGCTCGCAACTCACAAGGCTGACTAGGTGTAAACTGACATCACAATGCATAATACCCTCTTCATTACTGAAAAAATAAGGACATTTGGTATCAAGGGTTTCTGGTGCGTTTGGATGTAACGCTAATTAACCATCGAGGTGAAACGAAACGCAAAAATGTTTGATGTAAAAAAATATTCAAGATGGGTTAAACATATCCTTAATTGCAGAGTGGATACAGTGACCGATGATTCTGTCCCTGATTATAGCGAGGTGTTCCTACGGCGTGGAGTGGGGGCGGGTTGAAAAATCAACTCGCAGATCCAACGATTGGCTCGCGTCACTGGGCTGGTCACCATTCATATCCGTCATTATTCCGTATACGTTGTTTGTGATCGCAAGGCCTGTTTTCGGTTTTACCTTCTCGCGGGATTTTCAAAGGGAGTGAGCTCGTGAGAGTTTTCACTCCACGGATTGCAAACATCGAAAATATACGTCGAATAAATAAAAATCGAGGCGTATGGGGATGAGGTTTTGAACAGGAATCGAAAGCGTAGTTGGCGGAAGGAGGAGAAAATTGAAAATCTACTCTCAAATATAGAAAATATTTTTTCTACAAAATATGAGAGCAGTGGACCAATATAGATATTGAGAAAGAAGATTGGAAGGATAGCTCGATCGTCAACTCAATTTGGTATACTATATAAGTTGGAACATGTCAATTCAGATGCCTTTTTTGTGTGTGTTAGGAAGGAAGCTGTCAGCGCAGCAAGAAGTCGAGAATATTTTTTCGATTTGTCATTATAATCGAAAACTGTTCAACATACAGTTTTGTCGGAGAAACTGAGGAATATATTTAAGCACATAACCTAGGAATCAGCGATGATAAAAGCAAATTACATAATCACACGTATTGATTAAATAGCAAAAACAAATATTACTAACCCACAAGCAAGAGATGGAATTTCAAAGAACAAGAGCAGCGTAAGTCGGATACAATCGTTTTTCAATACACGTAGAACGCATGTGTCGGTAGAATGAGATGCATCCAGCAGAGTAAAGAGCGAAATATTACATTTCTACAACCTAAATTAAAAAGTCTTACTTAATTTTAAACTGATAAGATTGATGAACCTTCTGCCAATTGACAAAACTGAAAGCATTGCTTAAATTTACAATAGGTTATGGTGCGATTAAAACTATGAGACTTGTAGTCAAGATAGGTTGTTTACCTTTGAGATCTCGTTTTTTTAGAATAATGTTGACGGATGGATCTTCTCCATCGTCTTCAACAAATCAGGAAGTTTCTTGCTACTTCCTTTATGAACAATGTTTTCGGAAATAGTGACCACAAAAATTTTGACAAAGAATGGGATTGTGCGTAGTCGTAGGCCAACACATTTGAAAAAAAAAAATATTTTCAGAAATTGAAAATAAACATTTGTCCGCACATGAGACTCTCCCAAAAACACTCGTGGGTCTCGAATTACCTTCCATGCCATCTGTTGGGGTGCCACAAAGGCCGTTGAAACCATAATTACCCGTGATCGCTTTAAGTATTTAGGTCGAATCTTCCATGATTCTTTACTGAAGGAATCCTGAGAAAAAAACGGAACATTCTAACAGAGGGATTTATTTAAGACATCAAATATTTATCAATCTGCCGCGAGGGACTCAAGCGGGAAAAGCCTGTGTACACTTATTCCCGAAATATTTTGTCACCTGCGTTTTCGAAGGTCGTGACGAAAAATTCGACCCAAGTAAACAACTCGACCGTCAATTCCCCCCGCACCCTCCATCTATTCCCTTTGAATCCTTTCCACCCTCCCCGCCCTGAGGCAGCCGCCCTTCCGCTTGATATGGAATCTCATGCATGCGGTGCGGGTAGGAAAAGCGATTTCCGCTACGACGACATTTGCATTTCCACCGTTCTAACAGCAGCGACGACCCCCCTGCGCTTCTATTTCGCCCCCGCCCCTTCTCCTTGCCCCACAACCCATCGCCCGCGATGGAAGGGTGTGTGGGATGAGGGGAAGCGGGAGGCAGAGGGAGGGAGTCATTTGCGTGTGTGCGGCTCTGCGTTGTCGTGCGGAGTTGCCGAATGAATATATTGATGCGAAATGGCGCTGTCGACGATTTGCTCCCGTTCCTCGCGTCTCCGATGCTGGCGCACACAAAGCACTTTTCGCTCTCATAATGTATCTCCTTTTTTTCATTGTTTTCTTCCTTTCTCTGGAGATTTTTTTCATTTTTTCCTCCTTCTTCTCCCTTGGACGTCGCACAACCGCAATTATTCTTGCCAATTTTTTATTCTATCAACAGAAAATTTTGCGTGTTCTTCGTCTATCTTTGAATTTGAAATCCTGATTTTTTCACGTATCCCTAATAATCTCGAGGAAATAATTCAATACCCGCGCCATTCTTTTGCTTGATCGCAGGAAATGGAACGGAATTAATGAGCGGTTTATCAACAATTAGCCCTGAAGCCCGTCATAACAAGACCCAGAAGGCCTACGGCGATGAGTGTTAAAACATAAAAATTTGTTATGAATCGATTTATAGATTATCGAAAAGGACTTTTGGTCGATGAAAACGACCAAAATTCCCATTTATATCGCAAATTAGACTTTTAGGCATTAGAGAGATGACAAAATGCCATTAAGTTAGAGTAGAAAAACTTGATTTAAAACATTTCACAAGCTCTATAGAAATCCAGCTGAAATCACCGTAGAGATTCATATAGCTTTAGTACTATGGGAAGATTGTTCCTAGTTCAAACTCAAAAAAATATTCCACTCATTTTGCATGTAAAGCAGCGTACCAATCATTTAATTTGACCCGAGTAAAGCGGTTTGATTTTCAAAATATACTATGATATGAATTCAGGAAGAAATCTACTGATTCTTCAGAGTAATTCTAAATTATTTTAATTTTTTTGCGGAATCGATCTGGTACCGAAGTTTCTACAAAATCTTTAATAACTTTTTTACCAATTATAATGCCCTTAAATATTCTACGAAATGTTTTTATCAAGAGTTTATGTAGGCTTATACAATCACTAGTATAATAATACTCCGAATGAGGAAAATCTACACACATTTTAACACAAATCCCATAAATCACCGTGCGGGTGTGTCCCAGAGGATGGACCTTGGAAAAGAAGGAATATGTCAATAAAATTAGACTTAAATCAATATGTCAATAACACAGTTTATAACAATTCACATATAAAGGGTAAAATATCAAAAACCTCCGGTATTGCCATTCAATTAATGAACAATACACTATAGGACTTGAATTATCATCTCAATGGGCAAGTTAAAGAGTATAATGGATACCTTTAAGTCAATGTGTCTACTGCAGTCCTCAAATTCTAACTATAGAATGGTAACTTGTCCATATGATTAGTTCTTTATGAATCAACCAAATTTACCCAGCGTTTTTCTAAATCATTACACATGCATACTATCGGATGTACGAGGCGTGTTCATAAAGTAAGGCCAGTTTTTTCACAGGAAAAAAATACTAATGTGAAACACATTTAATTGGCACTTTTAGTTAGCTACAAACCTACTTCACTTATCTACATAATCGCCGTTCACTTCTAAGCATTTTTCGTACCAGCTTCTTTAACCCCTCTGCATAGAAACTCGCCGCCTGAGGGTTGAACCAATCGACAACGCCATTCTTGAGTTCCTCTTCGGTTTTGAAACGTTGTCCACCGAACCACTGTTTCAAGTTTAAGAAGAGGAAGTAGTCGCTGGGTGTATGGTCAGGACTGTACGGTGGGTGGTTTAAAGAGTTCCCAACGACCTAAAAACTCTCGTCCACTGGACATTCTTTGCTCTTTGTGGTGGTCGGTGAGCATTTTCGGTACCCACCTTGCACGCAATGTGTGGTATCCGAGGTTTTCCGTAACAATATTGTAGACCGTAGTGCGTCCAAGTTGAGAAAATTGTTCAGCTAGGCCATTAATTGTCAATCGACGATCACATCGCAGTTTTTGTTCCACTTGCGAAACAATTTCATCGGTCAGAATACTGGGCCTACCACTTCGCTCTTCGTCATGGACATTTGTTCGCCCATTTTTAAAATCACAGCACCATTGTCTAACCTTTCCTTCACTCATAACTGTAGGTTTATTAACTAGGCATAATTCCCGATGAATTTCAGCAGCCGACAATCCTTTTGCATACAATAATCGTATGACAGAACGCACTTCACAGCTGGCGGGATCAACGATTGTCGCGGACATTGTTGTTTGCATGAACGGACAAGCAAACGACTTCTGAAACAAAAGAAATGCTGCTACAGCTTCTCAAAGAATCAGTAGATGGCGCTGCAGGAGCAAAACTGTGTTCTGAAGCGCCAATATTTAAATATAAGCAAACGGTTTTTACTTTAAGAATACGCCTCGTATGTCAGATACTGGCAGGATGTTCAAACCTAACTGACAAGAATAAGCATCTCTTCAGCATTTTTTCCACCACTATATTTTCCGGCTACGTTATTGACCAAGCCTAGATACATATGGATAGCATCGTATATTTCATTCCCGTGTAATTTTCGATTTAACGACGTTTAAGTGTAGGTTCATTCGTCAGTTCGTTTTGTTTCAAAGACATTTTAGGGAAAATATTTAGCTTACAATTTCAGTTCTAATTTACTGCAACATTCCTGGATTCTCTTTAAGTACTAAAACTATATCATGATACATATAGCTCGTCTTTCACTGATAATTACGACACTGTCAATGATTAGTATGACTTGTTTATTATTTTTGCGCTGAAAACATTTCTACTCACCGTTATGTTTCAAGTATTCTTCTTGTGGTTTTTATAAGATGACATCTTCATCGGACTTTTACTGGATCACAGCAACATTAATACCACAGTAATCAACCCGAAAGTTAGCTCTGATAGGCTAATGTAAAACCCACCACGAATGACCCTTTCAACCGTGTTAAATGCACACATTTAGGGTCTGAGGTCAGTTTATTTCTCCGCGGAATCGTTTGGCTTACCCTGAACTTTTTATTATTTGTTTCCCCAGAAATTTTAGATTAGGCTACCCTTCGTACGCGGACATCTCCGGTCAGTATGCGGAAAGTTTACCCCAATGGGAAACGCCACAGTAGTAAAACGCATTCTAAGCATTCTTATTGTTCGCATATTAGAGAAGCACTTACGGTCTTACGTGCCTACTTGATAAGATTCCACTGATGTGAAGTAACTGCAGCTCGTAATAGCTCGTAGTTTAAATAGCATGGCAACCCAGAGGGATTTCATCCTTAAATGTATACTTCCCCCTTAACATAACTGTAACCAATTCTGCCTACACCTTTAGGGTATAATTTTAATGGCACGACTAACTGCAAAAAATTTATGATTTCAACTGTTTATTTTTCAAGAAACTGTAACAGTAACTTTAACGGAGTCACCCGCTATGTGTGCATTATAATGCAACAATTTCAGAGAGTAAACATCATTCGCGAGTGTAAGAGGACGTCTCGGTAGCTTAATTGGTTAAAGTACTCGGCCGGATATCGAGGGATCCGGGTTCGAATCCCGGTCAAGGCGAATGATTTTTACTCTCTGAAATTGTTGCATTATAGATTTAAACTGTATTGAGCCATAAATTGACAAAATCAGGAAATGAAACAGGGGCACGAATATTTACCTTTCCTGTTTGAAAGAATTCTTTTTTAAGTGCGCGATAAAATTAAGTTTGAAGTTCACTTCCCTCCGCGAAGCGGTGGGTAGGCAAAAAAAATGAAGGCTCTGAATTATGAAGAAAACTGAACTGCGATGCGGTTTGGATAAGACCGCAATCTCTGGTCAGTTGAAGACACTCGTAGGTCATACTTTCCTGACTTTAAAAACCTTTAAAAAAAACTTCGGATTCCTTATTTGTGGGACGAAGGAACACATTCTGCGCGAGGCAGCAATATCTCCACGGCAGGACGCTCGGGATTAAGCAGACGGTCTCTCCTTATCTCATTCCGAAGTACGAGTTGGAGAAAAAGTACGGAGGTCGGGCAGAAAAGAGGGAAGGGGTGCGTGTGGGCGTATTTATGAATCATGTGCGCGAGAGAAAGATGGACTGAGACACGGGGAGAGATAGTGGACCGTCCTTATTTCCATATTAGTAGCGGCGAACCCTCGGCGCATGTCATTCCCCCCTCCTCGCAGAACTGACGAGAACTGGAAGGGGTGGGAGTAGGAATAAGAGGAGGGAAGAGCGGGAATCCGGTCGTTCTCTCACATCTGTCGTCCCTCTTCTGCTCCTTATCAAAACACTTCATTCCCATCGTTCTATATTGACTCAGGCGCCATTCCGCCGCCACCGCCCCCCCCACAATCCCACAACCTCCTCCCTTTACTCCCATGACTCATCCTCCCTTCCAGTCGTCCACCTTCTCATTCTCACCCCCCACGTAGAGCAATCCATGCCGACGCCTGCCGTCACACCCTATCCCATTCTGATCCGCGACCGCCAAATCTGTTCGCTTTCCCTCGTCCCCGAGCACCCATGCAGCCTCGTCATTCTTTCTCCGCCACCCGTCACCCCCTCCCTCATGAAACGATGCGCGACTATCGATACGAGGGGGGCATCACAATAGGCGCGGAAGCGGGCCCTCGAGGGACGAAACACTGAAAGGAGTCCATGGGAGGCCGCATTCCACCTGAAGGCGGACGTCGGAAGGAAGGGAGGGGGAAAGAAGGGAATGGAAGAGAAAGGTGGGAGGGATGGGAGGAGGAAGGGAGACGAGGCACGAGGGATGAAAGGAGAATCGGCGGGTGGAGGGGTCGCGGGGAGGGAGGACGTGGCGCTCAAAATACGCCAAACTATGAAAGGAAATGATGCCCGCACAACTTCAATTGTCCCTATCGATGATTCTGCGCTGGGAGCTAGGTGCTAGAGTGGCGTGCGAAAGGAATGGCGACCAATTGAATGGCGGTGATTGCGGGGGGAACGGAGATGGCGCTTCCCAGGAAATAGTGCTACCTTGGGCATTTTGGGGCGAATAATATCCACCGGAACACGCCATTATGCGAAGCACCTGAGGATGTGCCACGGAGAGTATGCGATACGAACGCCCACAACTAGACGGTGGGGCGGAATAAACATCACGCCGGGAAGCATATTTGAATTTATAGGCTTTTTTGAGCACTCTTATTATGGCGACCGGATCATTTAGCAAGAATTGCCGAAGTAATTTATCGGGCTTCAAAATATTAGTGAAAGGAAATAAGCCATTCAGATGAATTCAGGTCACTCACCACATTTAAATTAGATTAGCTCATTTGCGCGCAAAGTACAATCACTAATCCTCGTCACGTAAAATAGGGAGTAGTACCTCCAAGTTACTAGTGAGTTCGGAAAGAAATATCAATTACAAAATCTGGGGCAAAGAGTGGTGAGGAGACAACGATTCGGCAACAAAAGACAATTGCAATGGGAATAAATGCACCAACAAATTCACTTTTTTTCCATCCTTTTGTCAGTTTCTTTCAAAAGGGAGGTGATTCAGTGACTACGAGAAGGGTACGCGGAGAGAACAGCATGCACAGAATCAAATGGCTAAGGGAAAACCCTAAGGTAACGACAGGGGTGACTTAAACAAGTCAGTGCCTTAGGCTGCGGAAACCGGGGCCCCAAGTAGACAGCCTGCGGTTACGCCATCATGGAACGTTGTTTACCAAACCTAAGGGATGACAAAAGAGGCGACAAGTCGGAGGGAAACTGCGGAAGAGGAAGGCTGGAAGGGAGGAGAGAGAGTGAGAAAAGGGAAGACAACATTGTAGCCAGAGGAAGAAGAGGAAGCGGTGGAGGATGGAGCGAGGGGTCGTGGGGGGCCACACGGGGAAGAGACAAAGGTGGAAGTGAAAGAGAGAGGGGTGTGGGGGAGAGATAGCGACGGGAAGGGCGAAAGGACCATTGTTCCCAGCCGCTCACGACGCCTTGCTCGGTCGTGGCCGCTACCTTTACAAAATCGGCTAATCAATGAAATGAGGAAAATCCCTTACAATACATCCAAAATAAATTCATTCAAGTGAACAATGACGGGCCTTCTCCAGCCTCTGACAACGCGGTTTATATGTTCACTCGTAAGGCGTATCATCAGTTCCTTTGGCGAACAAAATCGCTGCTATTCAGAAAGCTGTTCTACTTGTTTACGTATTCATTATCAGATTCTCTCTGAAAGTCTTCTATGTAACGGGCAACAGGAACAAGTCGAAGACACAGCTTAGTTTACCCAAATAAATCCAGTTTTCCTGACTCAGCCACAGTGAATAAATTAAACATGGCTGAAGAAAACGAAAAATTATGACTAAATAAATACAAAACTCATTCCATGAATCAGTATTGTAGTATATTGCAAAATATTTCCATCGCCTACCCATTTCCAAAAATCACCACACATACATCAAAGTGTAACTCTAATATGACTATACAACAACACACATTCACATTCTCTTTGCGAACTATTTGTAAATTATTTTTTCAAAACAACTCCTATTTTTGTAAAGGTAAAACGAATGCACCTACGGTCGTGAAACATATGAAAAACGAAATAGCCGTTTAATATATAACCGAAATAAAGGTTTTCGGCCTTGGCTATTTTGTTTTTCCAACTCCTATTTTTGCAGAGATAAAGCCTTAAAGATTTCTTAGGGAAGGGTGGCGAAATTTGTCTGTAGCCGAATTCAATCCGGAGAGCTGGAAAATAAATTGATTCTAGAGGAAAAAGGAATGAATCACGAGCGGGAAACTTTCTGTACTGAAACATTCTCAATCTAAAGATACACCGAAGGAGCGGGCTGGGTTCTACTTTTTGCAAAGTTCCCTACACCCCACTTGACAGGCAATCAATTGAGAAAACGCCAAACATTCATTTATCGGGCAGTTTACGGCCAACAGTTTGGGAAACCTTCGGGAGAGTTTAATTTCTCTAATAGCCAACGTAGCCAGCCCATCCGTATATGGATCACGACGGTTTTAGGAAAGCATTATTGGTGAAATGCCAAATAGATGTAATTTTGTTGCGGACGGTCGCACTTCTTGATAAACAAACCATGAACTAAATCGAAGAGTAAATTAGGAGAGTGAACGTGGAAATGGATGGCTTTTTACGTAATCACGCATTACCGTTAACGACGGCAGTTAAGCAGATAAAATTTCGTAAGGACAAGTGGGAGAGGGTGATGAGGAAGGGAAGAGAGGGAGGGAGAGAAAGAGGGAGAAGTACCAGGGAAAGGCTATTAACACTCGCCCCACTCAAGCCATTTTGTCCTTCCCACCCCCCTCAGAATTCTCCTTTTGTCTCGCCGCCTGCATTTGCTGCTCTCAATTCATCGCCCTTTCCCTCAAATTCCCTCCCTTTAATTATCAATCCGCCCTGGGCCAAAGGCAAAGCCATTGATCCCAGCGACGGCTATCTGCCCACCTCCACCACCTTCCTTCCTCAACCCATTCTCCCCTCCACACAGCCGTTAACCCCCCAACTGCGCATTTACGAGCCCCTCCCCTGCCTCTTCTTTCTGGCCTGCCTCGTGCCTTCACCGACTCTCCCTGTTGCTGACCTCCTATCTATCCAACACCAATTTACCCCATCCCCAGTTCTCCTCATCAATTACTGCTCCCTTTCTCTCTGTCACTACTCTCAGAAACCAATAGGAGAGAAAACGCAGGCAGTTTTGCTTGTTCTGATGCACCTGTACCCGAAGCTTGTAAAGGGAGACCGAAAAGGGTTCATTTCCCTATTTTTTACGTGACAGCATTGAAGAAAAAATGTTTGCATTAATCTAGATGGATCAGGATGGGGAAAATCGGATGAATAGTTTGGCACGGTTGACGCAAACTATTTCCACGAGGATGGAATGTAGAGTGAAAATGAAGCTTACAGTTTTCTAAGTTCTGCGTCATCCGAAATCGTAATTTTTTAAGCACGATATTTTGAAATTTTAATCGTATTAATCGGCAAGTACCCAACATACTTACGATTCAGTAAATAATCGTTATTATAATGGACAGTTTGAAATAACTAAGTTCGATTTCGAGGAGTGTGGTTTGTTTTTATCAATTTATAGGAAACGGGAAATTGATGCGACCATTATTTTTTTGTGAAAATAAATGTTCAGGAGATATTTGACATGCTTTCGCTAGCAAGAAATTTTCTAATGCATGAAGTCTAAACTTATTCGACTATTTCAGTACTTTACTTTTACCTTCAGACTATTACACAAGAAGATAATACACAAATGAAGTACTTGTTTTGCACGTGGATCTCTATAAGAAAATATTTAGGTGTTATGTTTTGAAAGCATTATTTGGCGCCAAGAAGGAACTGCGGCGGCATTTCGACCAAATAAAAAAAAATATTTCGTTTTCACGCAGATAAACGCCATTATTTTAAAAACTTTTTTCCCCTCAGGGTCGTCACCTTGTACTTTACATGCTCTAATTAATCGCCTAAAAGTAGTGTTTACGGACACCACATGCATCAGGGAGTCGACTCACGGATGCTACCTGTTTTTGGCAAATGGCACCATATGATGAACAACAATAATCAACCCGAAGGTTGGTTTGATAGTTGAGAAAAGAGCACACATTCAGTGTATTGTACATCGTACAGTAAGTAATGAAAAAAAATCTTAGCATAAAGCGGTAAATAACCGCAAAATATTGATTTCATCGATTATGACACGAACTAGAGGAGGACCATATAGACTTTTTGGGCTCATGGAGTCAAAAGTGAAATATTTATTCAACACATAATGAAGCATTCCTGAAAAAGGCATTTGAAGTAACTGAAAGCTAAAAAGAAAATACAACCAATCATTAATTTTGTCCAAATAAAGCCATTACTTAATCCAGTATTACGAGAAATTGGTCTTTTTGCGCGATATGGGATTCATTTTTATTTTACTTATGCTTTGTTATGATTGTGTTCCTAGTTCCCAAAATATATATATATATATAATATATAAAGTAATGATATTTTTAAATTCTCGTCATTAATGGTCCATATTAAAATCAGGAGAAATCAATTTGGAGATAAATATTACCTGTAATAACATTAACACGATTGAATTCCAGCGCTAAAAATGTATTGATTGGCAAGCTTCCATCCGAGTTTCGAAACAAAATTGAGAGTTATAAAGGGTAAACTATTCGCAGCAATATCGTTGACCTCCATCAACATGGATGTTATCCATCGGTAAATGATACTGGTTAGTAAAATAGGACGAAAACTCGACGAGCAAATATAATTCATCTTAAACACAACACTGGATGTAAAACTCACTTACTCAACACTCTTCAACAACTGACTTTGAGTAAGTTGGGATAAAACTGATTTCCCGGCTGCCTTGAAATTAAATTGAAAATTAATGGGCCAAAGCATAGCAAAATTAAAAGTGAAAGTAAGCGACTAATTTATTGGTTTTTCAATGCTTTAAAAATTAACAACTATATCATTTTTTCACAGTGAAATAAAGTTAATTTAAAAGTTATTTGCGCCTTAAATTTAATTTCGAACTATTTTCCATAACATTCTTTTCGTTTCCATTACTGTCCCCAAAAGTCCTGTTTCCCCCAGCAAAAGAAAGTACTCCTTGAAATAAATTTGTGAAAAAATCCAAAAAGGATGTGCGTGCGTTTAATTTTTGGAATTTTTTCTAATTAGTAGTGCAATTTTAGAGAGAAAAATCAACCTGCTCTTACTTTCCCTCCAGGTGAGAATTTTGTTGCCAGTTCTGCGCTATCTGGCATGCATTCATGTTTTATTCAGCCATAAGCGGTTTCAAAGTCTCATGAAAAACCTCGCAAAAAGAAATTCTCTCGAAAGATTACCCATGCAAAATACGTGGTGTACAGAATTGAAGAAAAAGGAAAGTTTTTTGATTTTGGAATGGAATAAAGCTCCGACAGCAAGATACCTCCGCAAGGAAATCGCCGAGTCCGCTTCTAAGTCTCTCCCAATATCACTGGAGAGATTTGCGAGGGATATAAATTACGGATTCGAATAAATATATGCATCTCCTACTCTCTGATAAAGTACGATGCCAAACTGTAGCCGACTCCGTTCCATTTGACGACACAGAAAGAGATAGGACACCGCGACGTATTGATATTTTCTCTCAGAGCGACAGCGATTGACACTTCGAAAAAGTAAAAAGGTGCAGATTGCGGTCGAAGAAGAGGCGCCAGGGAAAGGGGAAGAGAAGGTGATTTGGGGACGGGGAGAGGGAGGAGGCGGATTGACAACCGCGATAATGCGGCACCGAAAGCAAAGATGGGAACCATATGACAGGACGAAGGGCAGATATAAAGGGAAACCATACGCCAAACAGTACCACAATAAACCTTCGCTACTATTGAAAGCTAGAGAATTAATGATAAGGTGATAAATGTCGCCAGCAATATGTCGAGAGTCACCTTACGATTATGTTAGTTTTGCGGGATTTCAGATTGGGGATGCCGCAATTCCTTTGATCCACGTCGAGAGAGGGAGAGAAAGAGAGGGGGAAAGAAAATGAACGAGAAAGAGGAAGAGGTAGACATGGGGATAGAAAAAGATGGAAAGAGTAAGAAGGAAATAGGGAAAGAAAAATTAAGGGAAGGAGAGCGAGAGAAAGAGTGTGAGAAAGTTGATAAAGAGAGGGAGAGGGAAGGGAAAGATAGAGATGGATGCGGCAATTGCAAATTTATTTCGTCATCTATAATCATTTTGGAAGAGTTCGTCCTTGAAATTGCGATCGCGAAGCCATGAAATAACTGGAATGGGATTCCACTCGGCAGGTGTTGATCCCCGTCGAATCCCGTGACTGAGCCATACTTCCCCGCTGTCATTTATCGCGACAAAACCCTTCCACCTCCATGACGCACGAGGAAAGAGCGGAAGGCCGTCCCAATCCACAGTCTCCTGCAACTCGATCTGTCCCTCACTCACCTCCGAAAGCCAGATCGTTCGTGTCCTCGATCTTTTACGACCTGTGAAACTTTCCGGATTCTCCCGAGCAACACGGAGCGGAAGTCGAAGGGAAGATGTTTAGAGAAAACGCAAAATACGAGGCCCCAAGGAATAGTTCCTTCTCTTTGTAGCGGTGTTTGCACATCCGTCTTTCCCGTGGCTGAGGAAACTCAAGTGAGTGCTCTTAAAGTCCTTGTAAAGGGAAGAGCGCCCCAGTGGAGACCTCGCACAGAATTACAGTCTTCACAGATTTTACTCATATCCCAAGTTAGGGAAAGGAGACAAAAAATCTGTTAACTCTAAATGACTAATATTCGAAGGAGTACTATACGGAGCGTGCTATACCAGCATATACGAGGAGTAAACAAGAGCGAGGGGGAAAAAGAAATAGAATGACGTATTATATCTACAGAGAACAATGGAACGTGAGGTATGGAAGTGAATTATATTTGCCACCAGGATCAGAGTGAACAACGCTCTTGGAGCGCAATACCTGCTTTCAACAAAGGGATGATGTAGTAAACTAGACCATGGTAAACTATTTCACTGTAAACTATTCCAGAGATGAGTCGTATTTATTCAAGAATGCATTTTTATTAAATAGTTAAATAGTAACGTTATAATCACGTATTTTTCATGCACTTGGTAAGTCATCAAACCTCATGATAGCATTCTCGGCTGCTGCTGAAATGAACCTGTAAATATTCTCGCGTGTGACCTTTCATACATACATATGACTAGAGAATAATTTCGCGAAGATTTAAGGACCAAATTTTCCAAAGAGTCAATAAAAATTCAGAAAACGGCTCGTTAAGGTTATGTGTTTATTTTTTCGTATGATGGTAAAGGGAGGGGACCACATTTTGCCCGTGCAACTGTCTTAGTTTCCGCGTGGGTGGAGAACTAATTGGCACATCTGAGCCACTTCAGGTGAAGGTGATCTAGGGTGTCATTTCAATGCTAAAAAAACGAGCTAATTTTGGCGCCTAGTTTCTACGGCCATCCGAATCACATTATTTCATTGCTTTCTCTTTAATAAGGACAACATCACACCCACACCTTCCTGGTATCCTTTTTCTCAATCCCCCGCTCTTCCCGACGGGGCCATTTCCTCCGGGCCGTGCCCACTAAAAATCCCCCTCCCTCTTTCCCCCCATCCCACACACGAATCGAGCCAGAGGTGGGGTGCAGCCGCCCACTCGACTGCCGACCCTCATCACACCATCCACCCACCCCTCAAAACCGCTCCCCCGCTCGTTTCAATCCAAACCCATCCAATTAACGCCCCTCTTCCCACGAGGCTCTTCTCCCACCTTCAGCCACTCCCCCCTCAGCCATCCCACCCAACGGCACCTCACCCATCCACCCTCCGCCACGCCCCAACTCCCTCTCCTCCTGACGGCCGGCAGGACGAATTTTTCGCCCACCCTGCCTAACGCACTCACCGCTCCCCAACTCAAAATTCCCTTCAGATGACTTCCCTCCTCCAATTACCAAAACTCTTTTTAATATGTGGCTCGTGGGACTTCTAAAATTGCATTATGTGTCCCTTTGGCCGAAAGTCTTCAACGATCTTTCACTGAGTTCTTAGCACCAGGAATACTAATTCCTTAAGTAAAAATTCGTGAAAAAGAATGTCGACATGAAATAACATACCTTTCGTATTAAATGCATAATCATACAATGTATATAAAATACATAATAAAATATTCAATCGCGGCTCTGTTTATGTATATCTCCACTGATTCCATTTGATAATTATTTCATTTTGAGATTATTCTTATATAGACCAACGAGAGAAACCGCCAGAAGCAGATTTTGAAAATTTTCTTCGATCTGAAGCTTAAAAATCTAGATATATATGTTAAAGTACACATTGTGTTCGATAATACCTATTAATCAACTTAAAATCTGTACCATGACACTTTTTCCAAACCTAAAATCAAGTTACACGCAGGAATTTGCTGTTTAGTTAAGATGCTCCACTTTCGAACAGTAGTATTTGCAACGGAAGAACTGCGAGTGTAAATTTGAAAGTATCATTAGTATTTTTGCTATGGCAGTAACGCTTCAAAGAACGAACAAATAAATAAAACACTGCTTACTCTTCCAATGCGAAAGAATCAGCGTAAACAATCGAATTAATTAGAATGGCTAACGGCATGATCAATATTCCTACTTAATTGAATCATGTCCGAGTAGAGCAATGCATTAATCACACCTTCAAATTATTTTATCGACTAGCTTAATCCATCCAATTACTTCAACAAAGACATCGTATCAAAATACAATTTTATGAGAATAATTTTGATCACACAAAGTTATTATTATAGTTAAAATATACTACTGAAAATATTTTCATTATTTAACATTAATATTCCCGAAATGGCAAAAGGGAAACTCTCTCAAAGGTGACGTTGATAAACTCTTGCATGCATTAAGAGAATTCTCCATTAAAAGTCAAAGTGAATTGAATCTCTCTAAAAATACAAATTGTAATTAATATGATAACACCTTCACCTTCGTTATCTTCTTCCAGAATCATTAGTCGGACTATGCATCTAAAGGTCCCATTAATAAGTTTCTCTCGTTCTCTAAAATTTGAAATGATTCCAGGAATATGTCACCGCCATTTACAAAGTCTACGAAGTAATATTTTAGGAAAATATTTCACTCATTCAGGAGTGCCAATATTAAGTCAGACGAACAAATTTTATTTATAAGAAGTAGAACAGAAAAGAGATTGAATTCACACATGAACTGACATGAAGCAAAGAAATAACAAAATAATAGAGCTTGAATGACAAAGTAAAGCTAAACCATCCTAAGTGAATCAAGCAGCAAATACGTCACTTTGTAGCATTATTTCAAACGAGAAATGAAAGTTTATATATCTCGTATGAAAAGATTATTCAAAGTAACTTTGATTTCCACAAGCATTACAGTTTATCAAGAAAATAACACCTAATATTATTTCTTTTATTATTAATAATAATTCTTTTAACATACCTTAATGAATACAAACTCGTAGTAGAGTTGGAAAAGAGAAAAAAATCTCAGTCAGCCCTCCAGTTGAACGCGGAAGTAATTTCATTTAAGTATAGGAGAGTAGTGGTCAAAATTAATTTATAGCTTTTTTGATGAACGGTTCTCCTCATGTTTCTCAGTTCACTTTCTGCCTTGACTCCCGTAGTTTTTCAATCTTGTTTCATTGATGTTCTCTATAAATTGATTTATGATAACGAAGAGGTGCAACAGATGGGATTTAATAAAATTCCAGGCAAAAAAAATTTAAAGCACCACACGCTTTTTCATCGCTATAATTTACATTGGGAAAATATGTTGCCATGAGTCTCATTATTGAAAGTGTTCACGTTATCGTTGAAAATTAGGAAAAAGTCTCCATGGACATTTGAAATAAAAAAGAGAACTTCGAGTGGATAATAAGCGAGCACATCTCTTTTTACCATTCCGAATCAATTTGAGTGCCTCGCCTCAACCGAAGCTGCGGCCATATTCACGAATGGATTTCGTGAGGGACGAGGCGACGTAATCACACGATAGCAGAAGCAAAAAGCAGCGGCGAAGCAAATGAGGGAAATTGACAGGGGCTTGTTTCCTCGCAACCCCCAGCCCCCCCTACTCTGAGCAGCAGCGATCGAATACTGTGCCGAAGAATGGAATCGGAGGACCGAAAACACGAGAGCCATGAAGCACCCAGTCGTTTTGACCACGAGCGTAACGGCGACATTAAGGGCAAAATATCGTCAGGTCATTAAAACCTAAACTTATCGTGAGACAGAGGTGGAGTTTGTGGCCGTTACGTAGCCGCAGGGACGTCTGGTATAATGGGTGAAATTTGGCTTTAAATCACCACCCTGTAGCAGGCATTCCATTTCACCGTGCTTACTGGATTATAGGGAAAAAACGTGGAAGGAGTCAGATTTCAAGCGATTAATTACTTCTCTCCGATAAAATGGAAATAAATTTTTCTCCAATTATTCAAGCGTCGGGGGAACCCCTTAAATTAAAAACCATCCCATTCCTGATATGTATATCCTAAACTTTCGATGGTATGAATGTCTTATAGGAGTAATTATTTGAAAAATGGAAAATGTTCTCTAAAGACATTTTGCAGCTTAATCTGGAGTAGGATTTTATGACGGAAGGACTGAAATTCCAAAAAATCTATCAAGATTTATGCGATTTTCGATTTCATCTAACCTTAATATTGGCATTGGAAAAGCTCTCAGAGGATCTCGTTTGAGAAAGTTTTAACCAGCATAAAATCACACAATAGAGAAGTTAACTTCACCATTTCAGGAATATTTTGAATGAAATTTGTGTAACATCAACGTATCATTCGTAAGATATGAACCCATCCTAACCAGGCATAAATGATTTTCAAATCCATATTTTGTAAAAATAATTAATTCAATTTAATCTTGAAAATTACTGAAACTACCCGCGGACTCGCGTAAATGATCGCGACTTTTGGAGATACCATGCGAGGGGCGATAGGATGAACATAAAAAATAAATGAAAGACGGAATCTGCAAATGACGAGCAAAGTTTTAGAGGAAGTGAGCGGAAAGAACAAAGTGCTTCTTCATTCGAGCGGAATTGAGATCTTCCCATCTCCGTTCGCCAAGATTCGTGGCCGTACCTCGGAGGGCACAAGAAGGAGGGCAAGGAGTGAAGGGCAGCTGTGATCTGCCGTCGCCGTGCCTGCGAGGGAAAGGGGTTGGGAAGGAGAGCCCGACAAACGCTTGCGGGAGAGGAAGAAATTGAATTGTGCGAGGTGAAGGGGGACTAAGGGAGCGACAGCTGGTAAGAATGGGGAGGAAATAAACGGGGGACTCGATGAAGTCTGGAGCGAAAAGAAAGCACATATGGAAAGTAAGAGAGAATTAAAAGAGGAAACAAAGTAGTGCACAACCGGAGAAAAGACTTGGCATAAAACCAGCGGCCGATCTGGCGAATACTCCCCTGAGAAGTTTTCGTTTAGGTCACAGTTCCCAGAGGTAGTATATGTTTTTGTAGGAACGTGAAAATCCCGAAAAAAAAGACATTGGCGATCATTTGGCACACTAAAGAGAATGAAAATTGGGCCTCCTTTATAACAGCAGACCCCTTTTATTGTTTCCTACGGATTTTCTTTTTACAAACAATGGAGCAACCATCCAACGACCACTGACTAAATATGAGAATAACCGAGATGATTTGAGAATAACGAAAAGCGCAACGAAAGAAAGGACGTTTAGTTACGCTATGTAGTTCATAGCTGTCATAAATGAGCACACAAAATCTCGATTAAGAAATGAAAAAGAACCATTGATTTCTTGAATTCCTCGGGTTTACACCCTTGTCACCCCTTTATGTTTAATAACGCGTCTTTATGTGCAATTCCCCTCTTCCTTCACTCCCTCTAAGGAAATACGTCCCTGCATCTGTAAAATGGCTTACTGAACTCCTCGTTATAAACATACACAGACCAAAGGAGGACAATGACCGGAGCTTTCACCATTCCACAAAAAGAATGCACATTTCAGACGTGTGGGATAGGGTGACTCAAAAGTAGTCGGAGAAAGGGAGAAGGAAAGACAAAAAGTAGAAGCCTGCGATGCGCGTCAATATTCGGTAAGCATCCGTTTGGTCGACCTTTGGTAAGTAATCGAACTAGATGATGGAAAATAATGCGTTAATCGTTTCTGCTCTAGGAGGGTACTACAGGATTGGCTTCTTGAGGGGCATACTCACAAAATAATGGGAATAAGAAATTAGAAGAAAAGACGCTCTATCAAACAAACCATGCCGATTGCCTGAACCGTTATCAAAACAATTTCCGACTAGAGAAAGTAAACACCGGAAAATGACAACTCCGTTCATTGAAATTAATTGGAGAAAGAACTCAGGCGAGCTACAATCCCTTTGATCATATTTCCCAGGAAGTGAGATGAACACAATAAAGGATATAGAGAATTGCCTCCATTAACACTAATATTGCAAATACGTGGAATATAGTCTGAAGCCATTATGGCATTTAACAACCTTAGGGAAAAGTTCAAAAAATAATGGCTGGTAAAGAATGGTGGGGCTGGTAAAAAGTATTCGACGTCTAAAACCCAGAATACACCCCAATAAAGCCAGGATAAAGTTAAAAATATAGTCATCTCGGAAGGTAGCTTAGTGGGAGGAAAATAAGAGATTAAAGGCCGAGAGGCTTAGAGATATAGGAGAAAGGTGGGAACACGAGGAAAATAGGGTTGAAAGCAGGGGAGGAAATAAAGGAAAGGAGAAACGATGCGGAGGGGCGGGAGGGAGGATAGGAAATGGGCTGAGACGTGAGTGGAGGACTGGTAAGCAGATTAGGGGAGTGGGAAAGGGTTCGAGGGGTATTGCGGGTGGCACAAGAGGAGGGAATAAAAAACATTCGGATGGGGTAGAGGAAGGAGAAAAGTGAAGGAAGGTGGAAGGGAAGGACGGGGTGGGGGGGCGGGACACCGTCTACCTTTAAGTGGACGGGCGTACGAGGGAAGAGGTGGGCGAGAGCTCCCGACGGGGAGGGAACCAAACCCCTCGCGACGAGATAATAAGGGCCTCTTCGGCAGCGAGACGGAATAGCGCCGACGCCACACGGCGACTGAATCGGTCGCCCCGGGACCGTCGAGGCGAGAAAGGAATACACTCAACCACTCGCTCGGCAACCATTCACTCCTTCGAAAATATCTCATCTTCCGCGGGTTCCTATCGATAAAAATCTCCATCCGATAGCATAAAATAAATAAAGGGCGACGCGAACTTCCTCCCTTGGAAATTTGCAAGAAGGCGAGATGCGTTACTCTGTTGGATTACTTTGAAGAGTCAAATCTAACGTGCGAAAGAAAATACGAGGAAGAATAAAATTTTCTGAAATGAGGCAGCTTTTTCTGGATTCTTTTTTGCCTCTTAATGCGCGCAGACCCGTAATTGTCGTATCTTCGACTTGTTTCGACATTTGATGCAAAAAATGAAATCACATATTTAAGGGCTTAATAATTGCAGGATGTAAAAATCCACATGGAAGTATCGCAGACAAAGAAAGGTTGAAGAGGTAAGGGCACACAAGAACACATTAGATGAGAAAACGAAATTATCACACTGGAGAGTACATGCAAATGTTGGCGCCTTCATTATAGATCACATATAAAATAATAATGAAATATATCACAACCAAAATCGAAAAAACCTATTTATCAGTTACTCATATTGCCGCAAGTTTATATGCCAACAATTTTCACTATCTCTTTTTCAATATTTTCGTAAATTTAAGGGTCACAGGTGATATTTTGTAGTTTACTTAGTTCCGCAGGCGCTTAGACCTAATAGCTGGGCATTCATGGCTAAATCAGCAATAGATGGCAGTTGCAAAATGAAAGGAGTGGTGTCTACACGTATAAACGCTTAATACTTAAACTAAAAAGACTGCATTAACTGTATCGAATTTTTAAATTTAGAAGTTCAAAGGTCACTCGGCCTTTGACATTTCTGTTTAACCCGTAAACTTGTAAATTCACGTTGTAATAGGGTATAATAACTTAAAGACGCAAATAAATCTCAAGGCACTTATTTCCATTTTTAACAGGTAAAAATTACTGCTAATGTCATATCGTTTCAGTTTCAGAAAACATGCTCGCTAAATAGTACTTAAAATAATTAATTAAACTGAAAGAGGACCTAGAATCAAATCCAAGGCATACTTCAAAAAAGGATTTATAAATTATTCACGTACATTTATGAGGAAGGAAGGGGATATCATACGAGGCGTGTTCATAAAGTTAGGCCCGTTTGGTCACAGGAAAAAATATACTCATATGAAACACATTTTATTGGTACTTTTAGTTAGCTACAAACCTACTTCACTTATCTACATAATCGCCGTTCACTTCTAAGCATTTTTCGTACCGCTGCACCAGCTTCTTTAACCCCTCTGCATAGAAACTCGCCGCCTGAGGGTTGAATCAATCGACAACGCCATTCTTGAGTTCCTCTTCGGTTTCGAAACGTTGTCCACCAAACCACCGTTTCAAGTGCAAGAAGAGGAAGTAGTCGCTGGGTGTAAGGTCAGGACTATACGGTGGGTGGTTTAAAGAGTTCCCAACGACCCAAAAACTCTCGTCCACTGGACATTCTTTGCTCTTTGTGGTGGTCGGTGAGCATTTTCGGTACCCACCTTGCACGCAATGTGTGGTATCCGAGGTTTTCCGTAACAATATTGTAGACAGTAGTGCGTCTAAGTTGAGGAAATCGTTCAGCCAGGCCATTAATTGTCAATCGACGATCACATCGAAGTTTTTGCTCCACTTGCGAAACAATTTCATCGGTCAGAATACTGGACCTACCACTTCGCTCTTCGTCATGGACATTTGTTCGTCCAATTTTAAAATCACAGCACCATTGTCTAACCTTTCCTTCACTCATAACTGTAGGTTTATAAACTAGGCATAATTCCCGATGAATTTCAGCAGCCGACAATCCTTTTGCATACAAGAATCTTATGACAGAACGCACTTCACAGCTGGCGGGATCAACGATTGTCGCGGACATTGTTGTTTGCATGCACGGACAAGAAAACGACTTCTGAAACAAAACAAATGCTGCTATAGCTTCTCAAAGAATCAGTAGATGGCGCTGCAGGAGCAAAACTGTGTTCTGAAGCGCCAATATTTAAATATAAGCAAACGGTACTTACTTAAAGAATACGCCTCGTATATCAAGACATAGGAGGCATGCAATGCGCACACTAATTCTAAATTTTAGAAAAATGCATACTCGGTAGAGAAACAAGAAATGAGGATGGAATTTAGCTTGGAGATGGAATAAGGTAATGAGCCGCGTGTGGGTTGTGAAATAGTAACACACTTTAGCCATGTTCTTCCTTCATTTCCTTAACGGTGGACGAGACCTCGGCATCATATACGTAGGCAACCTCGGTTCCATTTAGATAATGAAAGATTACATGAGTGAGGAGGCGGGGAGGGCACTGGGAAAACCGTGAGGAGAGAGGCGTGAATGGGCAAAAAAGGAGAGGCTAATGAATACGGAGGGAGGAAAAAAATCGGATTCTGCGGGAACGCCGTTGTTGTTGGCCGGGCGGTGAGATTATGGGAGTGGCGGAGGGTTTTGTGATAGGCGGCGGCGGCTGCTGCGTGGGAGGGGGGCGGGAGGGATAGGGAAAGGACGGGAGAAGAGAGGGGGATGGGTCACCAGAGGGGGGTTCCGGGGCCGTGGGAGTGGAGGGCAGGGGTCGGATAGGCCGCCACGGCGTCCATCGTCGGGGGGGAGGCAAGGACGGTTGATTAAGCGCCGCTGCCGTGGGACGGGCAAATGAAACAAAAGGAGAAAGGGAAGTAGTCGGGCCGGAAATGGAAGATTGAAAACGAAGGAGGGAGCCGGATCCCTTTTGGATGAAGACGCATATCTTTACGTGAGGGGAAAGAAAATGGCGAGTTCTCCGCTGCATATGTACGGCAACGAAAAATGGTCGCTCGTCCTGAGGATTAAGCTGGGTGCGAGTCACGTGGAACGGATCTGCTGCTCCTAACTTCGCTCTCTCGACTTCTTCCCAGCCCCACAAAAAATTTCCTCAACTCCCGTCGATTCCCCTCTCCCCCTTGGATCCCCCACCCCTCCGTTCGCCCTCACTCCGCCCTCTCCCGTACCCCACGCACAAGCCAGAGACAACTCGGGAGGTAGTCATAAGGGAGAGAGAGTTCACTCCCTTTGTTTTCCCAGACCCTCCCTCCCTCCCCTCCGCCAAATCTTCTTCCCCTCGGTGATTTTCTTTTCTACCTCTTAGTTTTTCTCGCCCAAATAATCCGCGAATTCCCCGCTGTCTGCCTCCCAAGAACCCAAATCTTTTTTTTTCCATTTCTCCCTCAATCGAAGAGTGAATGAGTTTTCTCTCGTATGCGATCACTTGGGAGCTCTGAGAGTCAATTAACTGTGAAGACCTCCCACTCTTTTATTAAACCCGTCCCTTAGAGATGAGTGTTACCTTTTTAACCTACTAAGCTGTATGTGTTGTTAATGGGCACCGAAACGCGCGATACCTCTACGTTTGAAACATTAAAGTGAACTAATTAAGCCTTCAGCCTGGAGCTCATTTACGATTGTGAGAATAAGGCTCACCTGGTCTTCATTCTATTGATATCAATGGGTGGGTGGTTCAGTTGTCTGCGCGCTTTCAAGCCCCACCGAGTTTCATTGAGAGCCATGACCCCAGAAAACTCCACGGTTTAGGCTTAACTTGGGCGGTCCATGTCATCAGAATTTACATCCGGGATCCCCCTGTTAACAGTGGAACGCACCACCACCAGTATTCCATGCCATCAATCGAATATGTACGTATGATAGTATGATAGGGAGAAGGTTGGACAAAGATATTTTATTGCCAAAATGTATTATTATGTCACTAACAAGTTACTGCGGTTCTGCAAAGACTTCAACTCCTTTCACTACAAGCTATCGACAACTCCTCCTCATTAAAGTGCAAATCTAGACGTCATGTAGAGTGAAAACGAGTCACGACTCGTTTTCACTCTACATGACGTCTTCACCTGTTAATCCAGGGATCCCAATTTCGAGTCCAGCTGCAAACCCGAGTATGATGTGTTCCTAATTAATTTTGAAGAGGGACTTGATGGTACAGGATTATCAGAATCACTGGTAAAATTTATTTTCTTGGGCCATATTTAAAAAAAAATGAAAACAGAATTATTATTAATATTCCTTGAAAATAAAATACCGCGACTTCAAACTAACTTCCACATTACGGATATTTCTTCGTTGAGGGAGCAGAATGTTGATATTCTAGCCGTTGGCAAATAATAACATTTCACTTGCTTGACTGGAACCCGAAAGAAAATATGAGATACTCAAAAGAGGTCGAAAGTGAGGGTACCCCTGCATTTGGCAGAGAGTGATGAGTGGTCCAGGAAGAGTCGTGAGAGAAAGGCCAAGTGACCGACGGGCCTCATTCCTAGGTGCGGGATCACGTAAAAATATCCCTCTGGGACCATCTGTTGACACTGAAGGCGTTCGTTATGGAAGAAAGAGCTGCCCGTAATGAAGACCTACGGAGGGGTACGGCGCAGTTAATAATCCAGCTTCGAGGCACCTCTAGCATACATAATGACGGCGTTTCTATTTAATAAAGGAATAATTTTGAAAAAAGTCGGCGTAAAAGCATGAAAAAGACAGTCTTTACAAAAAGACTGTGTAAACCAATATCGGATAAGAAATATCGCATATCGAGTATGAAATGATGAAATCACGTTTGGATTTAAAGCTCCGTCTATAAATGAGCTAATTTTATTATATTGAGTTGAAAATTTAGTAAAACACTTGAATATGAGTCGAAAAGCTAAAAATCACATTTCAGTTTGAAATCGTCTCGCCATGCCCAGGGCTAAGTATTACTGAAAATAGCGGTAACTTGATTTTCATTTGACGTAATTTGTAATGAGAAAACATGTAAAGCATACACGGCAAAAGATTTAAACACGTATTTAACAATAATGATTGAATTTAATTGCTTTAGAACAGGATTAATTTACGAAAACGACCAGGAGACCTAATTACGTATAATTAGACCCTGAGTAATTATTCTGTAAGCTCTTGCGCTTACGCATCGAAGGCGGAACACATTTGGCAATATTCTATTGGATAAAAATTATAAAAAAAGGTTCAAGTAAAAGCATACGATAAAAACATATACATATAATAACTTGATTTGAGAGAATTCAGACACATTTAAAAAATAAATTAACGAACAACTGACAACATTTAATTAAAATTAATTTTAAGATTTAACATACCATTTTACTGAATGAAAATGCTAATTTCCATTAAAAAAGGAAAATAGGACATTAAGTGTACTTAGTGTAGTTAATTACACGATACATTGCCAGAAAATGTGACAGAATATTAACACAGAGTAAATAATTCTGAACTGACAATGTTCTTCTTAAGCCAGGAAGTTAAACATTTATTTGAGCAGGAAAATTGTTTCACATGTCAGAATAAGATCTTCCACTTAACGAACTAATCTGAAAACTCGCCAAGATAAGTGCCTGGAAGAGCCAAATTTTTGCCCTTTTATGATTTTTAAAAATTGCACAAACACGTGGAGATATTTGAAGCTAAAAATAAAACCAAATTTCATCAGGTGAACAACTAAACCAGATAAACTGTTGGCGAAAACGTTTGGTTTTGGTAAGACTATTGCTTCCGCACTGCAACAGCTATAAAAGGAATTTTTATCAGGAAAGATGTTAAAATATTTTGAACTTTTTCTTTTCGACCTCCACCGCGAGTAACAGAAAAATGAGGTAATTATCCCATGCATTTGATCGATACCTCAATTGAGCAATCTAAAGGAAAGTAGTAAGTAAGCCTTAAAACCTATTTCAAATCTATGATTTTGCCTCAAATATTTATACCGGAGAGAAATAAGTAAATTCTGAAATATTCATCATCCAGGAAGATCTTGGAAAGTTGTCAGAAAGAAAGAGATTTTCATTATTTGTGAGTCTTCCATCAGTATGGGCTTAACTCCTACACCATTTGAATCCTAACTACCGATACAATTCTGATTCCTAGCACTCTCTGCCCGTCAAACAAGGCTTTTAACTCTCAATAGCCTTCGTTTTTGCAAGCGTTTGTCCATTAGGTTATATAGGTAACTTTTTTAATAAAAACTGATGTTTTAACTTTCCTCCAAAAGTATTCCAGGCATTATCAACTATCGCTCGACCGCTCTTGGCACGTGCCGGGCTCTATCCTCTAATTCCTCAAGACCACCCTTCCTTCAACAATAATTCCTTTACCTCAGCTTCCATTTCCCTCTCTCCTTTCACTGAAACCTGCCTTCTCGCTTTCATTTTCTTTTACTTGCAAGCCTTCCTCAACCTCTCAAACAAGCTTCAGGGTTTATATTTCTATTATTATCCTTCCCAATCAATTTCTTCATATTCCCTTACTCCTTGCCAGCTCCATCTTACTTTCCAGGTTGATTTTCTCTTTCAATTGCAGTCTTTCTACGCACTTGACAACTCTAACGACTACGGGGGAGGGAAAGAAAGCGATTAAGTGTATTTTGATTTATTGTAGCCAGCACCACCGCACGGAGGTCGCTCCGTAACCCCACTACATGAGTGCTACCTCAGTAACGCCCAAAAATAGCGTTAAAACCTTTGCGTATTTTGCTCTTTCTGACAGGAAGTATGAATGACTTCCCTGTTTTTGCGCTTGGGCGAAAATATTTTATTTTCTCCACACACAGTATCTCAAATTTGACAGGAGGAGAGAGTCGGATGAGTGCTCATCCATAACCTATCGGACACGACCAGAATTCCCGGTCCTCGTGATGCTCAATTGAAAATTAAAAAATGGCACTCTAGACGAATGCGGAAAAAAATACTGCCACTGCAAGTCGTCGGGCGTCCCTTCACCGGCACTTTGCTGAGAATGTGCAAGCGCCTAAGTTGGAAATGTACATTGTAGTATTCAGATAACGGTAAGCCGCAGATGGGATGCTGAAAATATAAGACCATAAAATAAAGAGATCTTAAAGCTCAGATGGACAAGGGAGTACTCTCTTGAGAGCACTCTTATCAAGGGTGTGGGGACTTTCAGGGGCGATGGGGGTAGCGGTCGTCAGAGGGAAAATAAGTTAGGGAAAGAGCGACCCACGATGGATGAATGAAACCAAACGTGATGCATGTGGGTGTACTATTTGTTTCCAGTGTCAAAAGAAGGTGCGACTTCTAAGCACTAGCCTAAAGGGCCCTAAGTTTGATGGATTGAACACCTTGACGATGGCATACCAAGGTTGATTGACATACTAAAATGACGGAAAGAAGAAGATAGGACGGAATATGTGGGAAAAATGCATGTGAGCGTACGAAGACACTATGACTCATCACCATGCACAAATGGTAAGACAAAGAAAATTAGCAATGGGGTTAAAGGAGCATAAACGTATCTTAATTCAATATTTCCAATAAGTTTTCAAATCCCAACCATGTATGCATAGAAATGATTTTTTTAGTAAATAGTGTAGTTTTGGAGAAGGAACGCACGCGAGAAGATGGATCCTCCAGATGGAATTCGCCACACAACCTATTGTTGAAACACCAATAGCAATCGAAGGTTAAATAAAGAATAAATATTAAATCATCGGCGATATCTTGGCTCTTGGTAAATCAAGGAAGAATATATATGCATCCACCTCAGCCCACTTAATTCTGCCTGGCAAAACCGAGGGCAACACGATGAAATATAAAGTATATCTCACGTAAAGTGTTTTTAAAAAAAGGCCACCAAAGGACAACAAAATTTCCACATCGAAGTTTTTAGAGTTTCCAAGCACTCGAAAATTAAACTTGACGTGTAAAATGAGCCTTCAAAGGTTGAAGACATTTAAAAAGTGTATTCGCCAACATTGGTTATTTTTAACTCTCATTTGGAGAAAAAGCGGAAGGAATAGGAAATTTGATGTCGTTTCCTCCCCATTTCGTTCTCAAGAGTAAACCTCACAGCGTCTTTTCTTTGTATATTTATTCCGTTCTCTTCGTGCCTATTTCTGATGATATCATACTAATTCTTTCTTTATACTCCCCAGCACATTTTGGTCCCTTCCTGTATGTCCTCCATCTCTCATTCATTGTCGCCTAAGACATTCCGCTCCCAAATGCTGCTGCCACCTTCACCATTCTGGCAAACCCTCAACCGCGTCTCTTCCACGCCTATGTTTTATCTCAATCCTTTTCTCACCCGACGTCTCCGCCTCTTTGCTCACGGGATAAACTCATCCGCCACGCACCCCACTGCGAAACAAACCCACCCGCCCTCTTCGCCGTCCACACCACTCTTTCGGCGCGTTTTGAGCCTTCCTCTCGGGAGCACACCCACCCCCTACCCCGCTCACGTCTTCACTCCCATCAAAATCATTTCCCTTCGCCTCGCCTCCCGTGCCCGCAATCTTTCTTCGCCGGCTTTCTCGCATGAAAAGAAAACATGGTTTTCGCAGTTCTCGACAACAGTAGGAGGGATTACGCGGTTGTCTAAAGCTGCAATTGTCCAATTTCGGGAAAACATGCAGCTCAGATCCTACTACACTTCAAAATCAAATCACCAGAACTTTGGCAGTGGGTGAAAGAAAACTTTAAAAGGGATGAGAAATAGGATTTATGGGATAGAAAAAGGAGTGGGAAGAGTTAAAGTTGCTTTTATCAGGTACAGATTACAATACTCTTTCACAACTCAAAAAAGGAGTTGTGAAAGATTTTTGCTATGGGACATACTTTCCCAATTTTATATTCCCTTGGTCGATTTTCTGCTTTAGGTTGCGCTAAGACTTTATTCATTTAAATGAAAGTTGTTAATGCATCCGTCTTTTTCCAGTAGTATGAATTTACATCTAAATCTTCCGTTTCTTCTCTCTAAAAATCATCATAAGGCTTGATAATGCCAATTTTACCTAGTCCTAGGCATATCTTTCAATGGATGTTAACGAGATGGGCACTTTTCCGACACCTGATATCACACCTACTTACTCGACAAACCTCAAATTTACTTCTATTGCCCTTAAATACAACAGAATTATAACTTAATCCCCCATCAATTTAAGGAGAAGGATGGAAAATATTTTCCTTGGACTTGTAAAATACTTGCATAAATATTTAATTGTAAAGTGTAGAGGAGTTTTAAGAAATTACATGATTTTTACCTTAGGCAACTTTGGCGTCGAAACACAATATTAAATGGATCGAATATGCTTTAATTAAGCATATTGCTTATCTGTATTAATGAACTTGAGCGGATCACGCACGCAAGAGATAAGGGTCAAATTTGCTGACGAAATTTCATGTGAGCTTTGAGGAAGTTGTTAGCTTGAAATACGTTCAAGGAAAATAAATTGATTAAGAAACGGGAACCCTGAACCCTTAGATCTAAGAATTTGTATTAAGCTTCATTTAAAGTATCGCGTGCCTCAGTTATCTTACATTTCATTAACATAACAAGATTATAATTTAATTATAACAGGAAAAGGATACCTCTTAGGTGAATAAATAAACTAAGATATTTTACTTTACAAATTCTAGTGAATGTTATGCAGCTAACTTTAAAGTTTCACGACTTATACGTTTCTTCATTCTAAATTTTTATTAATTTTCATTTAAATATTTTGTAGTTAGAGGAAAAACACACATTACCTCCCTAATAATTAGGTTCGGTAAAATAGTCGTACACCCGAGTATACTATTGGATCTTCTCGAGCAGTAGCAGAAAGAAGGTGCAAGGAATGCGACAAAATTGAAAAACATTAAACAAAAAGGAAATTTGGCCAAAGAGAGAAAATACTTTCGTATCCTAAAGTTTGAGTGCATTTACAATTCGATATCAACTTATTTACTTTGATCATTTCACAGGACATGGCTGTATCATTAGATCCTTGGAAGAGAAGTATCTTTTTACACTTATTCAACTCGCAATAATGAATAAGGCAAAGGAAACTTTTGCAACATCAAGATGGAATATTTTTAGTAGTATAACTTTGTTCCAAATTAGCTTAGAGCCATATACTTTAAGATAAACATGTAGAGAAAACCTGCTGTGTCATGAAAAAACTGAGCAGCACGAAAATCTGCTTTATTCTCAGCAGTATGCTAGCTGTACGTAACACGTCAAAAGCAAAGCAATGATATTCACAATTGCATTATGAGTAAAAGAACATGATAATGACGAGTAACGCAGATACAATTTAAGTTATAATCAACGAATATTTCAGGCGTTTCTATTAAGTTCCCAGTCAATTCGTGTCTGCACTCAAGAAGAACAAACATTATGAACGGCCTAATGTAACTCATGCTTAATTAAAGGGAAATACATAATAAGGATTCTTTTTACTTTTACCAGGATATTGGCAATCATTGGCATTGGCACTACTGGCATTGGTGACGAAAAGTTAATAACAAAGAGATTGAATAATATAAGGAGGGCTAGTGGGCTTGCTATCATAAGGTCAAATCAGAGACAACAAGCCAAAATGATTGCTTTATTACTTTATCAAAAGCGTACACTATTTAATTATTAATATATCTTTAAAATTTAATTGCAAAAGAGATTTGACTTGTTCTGTAAGCAATGAATAATTCCTGACGTGTATTTTAAAAAAGGAAGCGAAATCAGGGAAAATATTTTAAGTCAAATTTTACTTTCTTATCAGTTCTATAAAATAATCCATGATGGCATCACCACGCCAATTCATTAGAGAGCATTAATAGCGCCCCTTTAATGATAGCATGCCCTGAATCGTATTTTCCAAAAACAATTTTCATGCAAGAAATGTGTTACGAAAATACCACCTGTCATATAACTTTTAAAAAATTTAATAACCTCTTCCGGGAAATCCGAAGGGTATGGAATTAATGAGACAAGATTAACAAATATTTTGGCACACACAGAAATGGAGTATATTTATGAAGTTGACTCAAGATACTCTTGCGATACATGAGACTCACACGCTAAAATAAAATAATGGAAATTCCAAGAAACTGTGGGAGATGCATCAACAGCAACTTTTAACGGAGTCATCCGCTAATATGCATATCAATGCAACAATTTCAGAGTGTAAAAATCCCGGGTCTTTCGGGATGGGATTCAAGTCGGGATCCCGGTCAAGGGTTTTTACACTCTGAAATTGTTGCATTTAAAGTTATGGAACATTATTGCTCCTTACGAATCAACTTTTTTATGAGAGGACGGAGTAATTTGTACCTAAATTTTTAGTTTCAGTATTTGCATTACATTTTCAGGAATATTAGAGCTCCTATCCCCAATGGAAAAAGAAAAAAGGAACATTGCGTCCTGTGACGACTTAAAATGGCCCCAGACACTTCCTCGCGGTTTCTTTCCTTCGGCGTCGCGTCTCCGGGTGAGGCTACCTTTTCAAGACTGCGGAGGTTGGATGGATAGAGCAGTAAAAGAGAAAAAAAGGCCTTCCTGCCGTCGAGACTGCATAGAGTGCTCGTATAATTTTCCATTAAAAAAACAATTTTGGAGTGCGTAAGTGGTCTCGGAAAAGCAGACTCCCGCCTTCCCTTTCGGAGAGATAATGGGTAAAAGGGACTGCAGAATAAACAGAGGTCGAAATGAATTCTATGCTTTGAGGAAAAGTTATCCAAAAAGGATAGATTCCACCAATTCGCGATATTTAGATTAAAATATGCACTGACTTTGAGAGGTAATGCAAATGAAAGTCATCCCTTATTCCAGAAAGCACCAGGCCGACGGAGGAGACAATTGAAGACCTATTTCGGAGGCATCCATTTCTGCCAAAGAATAAAAGCTGCAGATGTAAAAAACTCCACAAAGTCCACAATTCCGAGGTTTCTTAGATGAAAATAAGAAACGATCGCCTGCGAGGATCGTATAGCCATTGATGTGGCTACATGTAATATTTTATCTAGACGGATGATCAAAATGCACGCTTATTTTGTGTTCACGACATTTGTTCTAAGGAATTGATGAGCGACTAACCACTTTTATCTTTTCTAACTTTGTGTTTTAGGTAAAATATGGTGTTTTTAATAAAAAATGGTACTTTTCAATGCCTACGCAGAGGAAATTGTAAGAGAAGCAAGAGAACAACTACAGACAGGAATGAAAGTCGGTGGAGAATTCCTGAAATTAGTTAATTTTACGGAAAATTAAGTTTTAGGTAACCAGTCAAGCAATGGGTGTCAAGTATTAATGGATGTATTTGAAAATCAAGGAAGAGTTTTCAATGGAAACAAGCTAACAAATGATTCTCTTGTCTCTCCTAACCAAAGACAACCTGGCCGCCTACTCTACAATAGACCTCTCTACAATCCCGAATACTTCCTTCCTCCCTTCATTCCGTCCAACATCCTCATCCTATTCATGCCCCTTTTTCGTTGATTGACATCCCCTCTATGACAGTTTTCAGTAATAAAACATTTTAAAAATAATGTAAATAGGAATGAAAATTAATGCAAATATAAAAATGATGCCGATGGTGATGATTATGGTGAAAGTAAATGTAAAAAAAAAGTTTATGTGGTTTTCGAGAAAGAGAAAGGCTAAGTTAAATATTAAAATAGGAATTCATAAAATAAGCAGGTGGAATTTTTTACCCATCTCGGAAGTATTTCAGGCCAATATAATCTAAGAAGTAGAGACATAAGGAGAAGAATTGCGACAACCAAAGAAGCTTCCATATGGAGGAGGGGGATGGATGACAAGGACATTCAGTATGGCTACTAAGAAAATGCTCGTCAAAACCTTAGATATGAAGCATGATTTTGTTCGTCACGGAGGCATGGCCACTGAAGAAAAATGATAAATGTAGAATGGAGGTTTTGGAAATGTGGGAGTATAGAAGGACGGAAAATGTTAAATGAACAGAAAGAAAAACAAACATGGGGAATTGTCGTGAGAAATCCAAAGAGGGAAGGAATGATGGACGCAGAGCATATTAATTGACGAAGTGATGTTAAAATCTGAGATTGAGTGGAAAACGTTAGGCAATCAAGAAAGCGATAAGAATTTTATAAGAATGTTGGACGGAATAAAGGAATGTATAAAATATGCGGAATTGAAAATCACTTTAACGTAGTTTGTGGTGTATTGTTTGAAGAAAATAAGAAATGAAATACGGTCAATCTGCGTCCATAAACTATCTACGTATAATAATACCTTTTAATAATAATAACAAATTGTAGATTAAGTGCAAGTTAGCATATAATATGTTAATAATTGTCGGAGTGGAAGGGCCGTCCAGCCCTTTAAAACTCGTGGTCCACTACACAGATAAGACTTAGATTAAAAAATAATACCAAATCATTATGACCCGGCAGAAAAAACACTGAATATCTGCTAATTCTGAGGCAAAGGGTGAAATAAAAAAATCATGACAGATATTGCCAAATGCATTATGTTACTGCAAAGCTGTAAATATTGAGTTTACCTAACAACTCCTCTGTGATTACCAGATAACTAATATAAAATGTAAATGACGAGATATAAAAATCTATTTAAATGAATCAAAAAATGTACTTCTATGTTAAATGTATGAGTGCAAAAATAGTGAAATAAAATGGAAAAAGGTAATCTTCTCCTTGAAGGTAAAAAGGTAATATTCTCCTTAGAGGTAAAAAGGTGATATTTTCCTTGAGAGAAGTACCCTATTCATACAGGTATTTTTCGAGTTCTAATTAATGAAAGCGAACATGGAACATTCGTTACATGTATGGGTCTCTCTCTACAGGCTCGATTCAGTTGTTATTCCTTCAAACCCAAAACCATCCGCTCCAAAAATCACTCCTGGCTAACCGTCTCGGCTACTTTGCTCCCTCCGTCAAGAACGAGTATAATTCAACAGCTCCATGCCGTTTCGAAAACAGCATTTCTAATGTTCTTCAGGTAAGAACTTGTCTCACGTCTAGACCACTTCCTTTTTTCCTCGATGAACTCGGGGAACCTAAGAGAACCTTATACACCTGGGTCGTTTGAATACTGATTTTCACATAATACCGGAATGCTCTTAGTGGGTTCATCTGATATTTTTTATAGAATCTGAAGATTATCTTATTCATAAAACTATATGGAATCGATAGCTAATTATGGAAAATCTATGATAATTTATTCAATCAAAAACGGCCTGAGCAATGAATACCAAACATGAGAGGGCAATCATTTTTTTATCAATAAAGGAGGTTAGAAAATTGCTACCAGCTAAACAAAGGGCAAAAAAATAATGGAAATATTAATAGATTTTTTTTTAACTTCTGGCATTTATTATTCAATATGATATATATTTAACGAAATCAGTTACACCGAAAAAGACAAATTAATGAAATACCTAAAAACAAGTCAAGAGCTGATCAGTTTTATAATTCAATCGCAACTAAGTTTGTCCAAAAACATTTACATATGTACTTGTCAATTATTTTGTGTTCAATATCCATAATTATGATAATATGGTGGGATTTTTAATCCTACTTAGTGATTAACAATTGCAACTAAACAACTACAACCTAACAGAGCCTGTTACAGAAAGATTTAAGAACTAAGAGTTCGTTTTAATCGGACTTCTTCGCTGATTAAAATTTATTTTTAAGAAGGGAATCGTGAAAGAACCATGTAAACAGTAAACCAGTCCTGTATCTTACTTTGACACGTAAAATTACGTGTCAAAGTAAGATGAAAAAATACGAAAATTACGGTCAGATAAGCATAATTAAAATATTAGTCTCAGAGCGCTTAACATTCTCTCCCAATTTTCCCGAGACGATCGGCATAAATAACTTGCAGGTAAACTTGATTTATCATCGGAAATTAAATTTTTCGTGATTCTTTATAATGGATCAAATTAAACATTAAATTATATTAGTTTCTGTGATTTGAATTGATCATTGTGGCATTTTCACAGGCCATTGAATAGGGTAAGCATTGAGAAGCGGGTTCAGGGTGCATTACTTTCAATCCATATAATGTTAAACTATATTTGCTTCTAAAATGTTCTCGATAAATGGTTTTCCAATTTAAACTGAATCCTTGAAGCATTGATTCAATTGAAGGTCATACATGTATGATATCAGATGGCCCTTTTGTACCATAATCGATTTCACGATTTCATTCGATTATTTTAAACTCCACTGTGTCTTTGTAATGTTTACCAGTAGTAATTGCTTTTTGAACCCTTGAAATGTCGAAAAAATCTCATTTGCACAGGGGATATAAACGGTTTTTACGATAATTCATGGATTTTGCGATTAATTACGTGCAAGTAATGGTATAGGGCTCCCGTAGCCTAGTTTTCATTTTATACCAATTACGTATGAAGTGAACGTAAGAATGAACAGTTTCAAGCACATATCTCTTTGGCGATGGCCATAAAGTGCACAGAGTGTAACTCTTCTAATAATAATATTGGCGGCATAAGTTTCTCAAATAATCATGCTTCTCAATAAAGGAAGAATATTCATGCAAAATCACCGTGAAGTAAAGCCATAATGACCTTTAGTCATTAAGGATAACTTTAATTTCCTAATAAAATACACTCGGAGTTATTTTAGAGCTTAAAAAACTGTGAATCTTCCCTAATATGTTAATGTGTAACCACATTTCGCGGAAACAATTATTATCGCGGAAAAAAACTTGGGATTTTCGATTGATGATAGAAAGACTCAATTTGAACACAACCCATTAATTGTAAAATATGAATGTTAAACTATTATCATTTCCCGCACACCACTTGTTATGCATAAATAACGTACGCTAAAGCTAAACAAATAGAATATAGGAAAACACGTAAATTGGACGGAAATGTTACGATGATATGCTTTAGAGTAATCCTAATGGACAAAACCAAAAAGTAGTAGTTATGCAATCCATGCACACTTGCTAAGAAAAAGCGTACCGATATTATCTCATTCTACCAACCTCTCCATAAAATAAAAAAATTAGATGACTTCTTTGGGTTTCTGGAACTTGGACCTTGCGCTTAATGCAATCCTTTCAAAACGTGCCTCTTAAATCTTTTGATGATAGGCATAGGTTAATTCAAATAGAAATCTTAGTAGGTAAAACTGGAATAGTACATAATGAGATTAAGATAATAGATTAAACGGAAGAAGAATATTTAAATTCATTGCCAAAATTTCTGCAAAAAATTACAGAAAATTAATCAAAATTCTGTCTAACCACCCGCAAGTAACCACACCTGGTTACTTAAGATTCGCAATGCAATTCCACTTAGAATAGGTTTTAGAGTTGATATGCACGAGATGAAATGCGAAAACTCGAGAATTTTTATCAATCCTTTTATTCGTCCATTTACACATACCAAACTTTTCAAAGAGCCGCTTTTTTTTATCGAAACCACACTTTTATTAATTTATACTGTTATTTACTGTAGCTGACGGCGCGCTTAAGTACGACGGTTGGACCTGCTGCAACGCTTAATGAAAGCCTCCCGGCGAGCGAGCGACAGAGCTCTCCCACGCGGAGGAGAGGACGCCGCCTGAGAGGACTGCAAACACACGGCCGACAGGTGGAAAGAGACCGAAACCGGGGATGATTACTTCCTGAACTACCCTTCGGGAAAAAATGCAAGGAAAAACAAAGTAAATCAAGAGGCGTGCACTTTTAATCTCCTCCGAGCTCTAGGGACACTTATTTCTGGGTTAATTGCCTTGATGGATCGCTCGGGACAAAGACGATCAAAAAACGAAGGGCAAGGGACGCGGAGCAGCCCTCCGCCTCCCAGTCCCGTGCCACCCCAGGGACGTCGCAAGCCCATTACCCGCGAGGCAGGTTGGTTCTGCGCCCCGAGTGCCAAAGAGAGCACCGCGCTCTCCTCGGACCTCCCTCTACCGTCACCTCACCCCCTCTCGCCAGCCCTTTCCTTCCTCAACACTCCCCGTTACCTACTGCTCCGGCACCCAGCCGCTAATCCTTTGAAAATCCGCTTAAGGGTACCGTCTCCACGGAGAGCGCCCTTAAACATTTCAACAATAACGTACCCATTAGTAACTCAATTCCAAGGGTCCTTCCTCTTGCTGCCTTATCTCTCCCATCTTTCCTCCGGTTCGTTTCTCCCCAACCGCTCTGCGCCGTCAAGATTTCCGGCGCCTCCTCTTCACTCTTCCTCTCCCTCTTCGGGAGAAATTGCCGTTCGATCTACGGCAGAATAGGCTCCGTTTGGGGTGGCCCCAACATCACCTTTCCCTTCCTCACCTCACTCGCATTAGGTTCATTTCTTAATCACTTCACTCCTACAGTTGTGCTGAACTCGTGGTGAGCCTCACACGCGGTGTCCCAGGGCAACGGCTCAAACTTTATGTGGTGTCCTGCTCTAGCAAACAGAATATAGCCACGACATTCGTAATGATTGATCCAATACACTAAAATAATCTCTTCCTTTTTGCTTCACAGAATTGATACGCAGGGTATATCAGCAAGCAAACAGTTTCGCAAGATCTGATATCGATACTTTTAATGTAATAAGTGTAGAGGTATTTTCTTCTGTAATTAATTTCCCTCCTTTTGTGTTCGATTTACCTTAAGATGAACATATAAACAATTCACAACCTTTAAACCGAATGATACTCATTCTCATCACCGTACCCTTCAGTCATAATTTCCTTGGTACGGACTTGAGAGTTAATTTATTTGATTGAATCCTCGTCACATAAATTAAAAAAAAGCAGTAACATAATTCATACCCATGGAGGGTATAATTAAGATGTTACTTATTACATTATTTATTTAGTGATATTACTCATGCCTTTAATAATGATATTTCTGCAAAGGGCAAACAAGAAATAATACACAATTTAAATACATTATGTCCGGCACCTTTAATTACGTTCTCTATATTGTATAATTGAGGTGATATTGGTATGTTTTTTATGTATGGATAAATCAACCATCTAATTAGTACAAAGTCAGCACTATTTACATAAAATGGAGTCCACTGCTGTACCTTATGATCGTATGAGTCCTTATGATATTAATAAAGATAAAGAATCACCCATCAACATTTGTGATGTACCGCTCATTACCGTGGTGCGGCATCCAGCCTCTTACTTTGAGATATGGAAATTTGCAAGTGATACAGCCTGGAAGAATTTTTAATACATTATGCACCAGCATGCAGAAAAATGTTGTCCGCTGGCAAGAGAATCTGATACACCATTCTCAGAATATCGAAAAATAATTTGAAAGTAACTCTCAGCAGAATTTGTTTTTTTTTTACGTGTTAATGCTACCGAATATCATCCGAACGCAGAGCTTTGCTACTGGCTCTCAGGATCAAAATAACGAAGCCCAGTCACCTGCATTAATAAAAGTTTTGCTGTTACTGTCCTAGTGGTATCAAATGAAATGTTTAATATTTATGATGGTGCTCTTAGCCTCATTAAATACTTTTCACTCACAATGGCAACAGCGATGTTAGTTTTTACTTTTATGAGACCCGTGACTGGAGCTGCAAGTCCAACTTTCCTGAAATTTACAGTCTAGCCCCTTCAAACATTTTTACTCTCTTCTAGCAAGGATCCAGTGAGCAACAGATTTTCCATAAGCCTCCAGTAGAATTATATAGGGTTCGGCCGACGATTTCTTCAGACGAAAGCAAAATGTTATTGCGACGTCGAGCGTAGCCCTCCATATTTGTCCTGTATATGCATCAACTTGCAACGAATGCCGCTGATGCAATACTAGAGTCAAATTAGTGAAAATTTTACGACGTAGATTAAAAATTACAATAATTATAATAAATAAAATTTCAGCATTATATATTGCATGAAAACAAATTTACCACCTTTCTTTCATTGAAGAGCCCTCGCATGTGGCAAACATGGCATAGTATTTTAAATATATTATACTTGCAAATTGGTCCTTACATCATATCGTTAACATTTACTTTCATATGATTACTTCATATCATGCAAATTTGAAGATCGACTAATTACTAAAAACTAAGCTTCATAGTACCCAATAAAGGGGAAAGTAAAAGCTCATAACTGAAAAATTATTTGAAAAAAATTGAGGAAGAATTCACATGAAGGGACGGAGTGAAAAAAAATTGTTCCGAAATATAATTTCTTGGATTAGTAAAAAAATATTGTTTTGCATAGTCTACGCTTCAATTTAAAACAGGAGTTCAAAGTTATAGCCAAACTTTAATGTGTTATTTAGATAGTTTACTCTGGGTAAAAATAGCTTAATAAATTCGACAGGAAATTCACCGGATATCTTTCACAAATGCTATTTTAACTGCCATAAGCTTTGTATTATTGCAAGGTAAAGACGATATATTTTTCAATTTTAATGACTTAATGATCCATTATTTAGGAAATTTTCATGCGGAGAGCTCTGCAAACATAAACCTCCTGGCGATGAGTTTACATATTTGCCCTCTCAAAAAACATATGATCAAATCCCATGCCTACGTGTTTATCCTAAGAAATTAACGTATAAACTGTAAGACTCTTCTTTAATTTTTCTTCTGAAACGAAGTTCAGCTGTAATTTGCTTTCTACAACAACTTGGAAATGAAAACAACTCCAACTTTCACTGTTATGGGAATCCAAACCAAGATTCTTTATATAAAATTATCCATTACTATACCTTTATCGATGATCCCACTTTCATATTGATGGCTTTCATTGCAAAAAATGAACCCATTTTTTTCATTGCCATTAAGCTAACGAACTTCCTTATCAGCTTAAGTATCCATTCCACTAAATATTTGAAAAAGAGATTTAAGCAAACGTTAAGTTACGGTCCTCGCCTCGAGGAAGGAAAAAGTTCTCATTCGCATCACACCGAAGCTTATGGAATTTTCAAGCTGTCGGTATTTTTTGGATGTTTGGGCCAAGAAGGGAATGTAATTCGCCTCCGCGAATAAATCAAATTTCCATGCTCGAGGCGGAAGAGCGATTAAGGGAAAAAATTGTGCGCAAAATGTGTTCCAAAGCCCAAACGTTACCCAAGCCATTCCGAAATCGAATGTCGAAATTTCATTAACGGAGACAAAATTAACACCAGTTTAGTGCTGAAAAACGGAAGAAATGAAATAAGCGAGCTTTTTTTAGGGATAAACATCTTTTACAACAGCGAATTTTTAATATTTTTATCAGGATTTCGGGGTTTAATTCGCATGGAGGAAATCTCGGGTGGGCATGAATACAAAGGAAACGGATCGTCAAGCTACAAGACACGTCAAGACACCAAGCTAACCTACACTCATGAAAATTACTTGTGCTTAACCGAAATTGTCTCTTCCTCGCAGGAAATCCGAAACTGGAAGCAGTGACCGCTTTTCTATGAGCAAACTATAGATTAAACATTATGCCTAAATGACTGATAAGACAATCTGCACGGTGGTCGGGGATAGTAAATTACAACGATTCCAAGTTTCGCCGTAAAATAGCCGTAACTCCCAAATACTATTGCTCTCACCAGGTTAATTATGCATAACACATCGAAATAAGAGCAGAAATTGGATTAACAGGGCGCACAAATATTTTATGGAATTCCCTTCGAGAATTTTCCGCGACTTTTGCGACAAAAAAGCCGCCCTTGTTCCTGAGTGTTCCTCTGTTGATTGGGTATTTTTTGTAAATCACCCTTCGTTGCCATGCGTGCCCATGGTATTATTTAAGCTGGTTCGAAACTACAGTTGCGGATTTTGTCAAAGCCTGCAAGCCCGATGGCATAGAGTAATACTATAAACTTTTCTCACAAAAGAAGGAACGTTTTTCTAATCGGCAATTTCCGATTTTCATGTTATATTCCCTGATTTCAAATCCAATTCCCGAATTGAAAAGAAAATTTTTTTTCCAATTTTTTTCTCGAATTTTCAAAGAAATAGTAGTAATCTCAAACTTTTTCCCCAATTTATCCGCCCATTTTAGTTTTCATGACGGAATTTAAGGTTTACTTGTCCTCCTTTTTTAATTTTGGCAAACATAGATTCTCGTCGCTCGAAGGTTATTTCAAAAAGGTGTTGGAAAAAATAACAATGAAAACGTGAGCACGAATTACTCCGAAATATTTTAAGCTTCCCAAAAATAACCTTGGATTACTCTCTGATTAAAATATGATAAAAATAACGGCAAACGTTGGAAGTTCAATGAAAAGAACGGATACTCACAAAGTACTTCCACCAGATGATATTATTTTTTAGCTTAATATTATTTATGAGCCACCATTAGTTCTACATTAAACTAGGTACGCTCTAAATTGACTAGCTAATTGGTATTCTCTTTTTATTTTTTAATTTTTAAGAGGTGCTATATCGCCCACCCATCATTTATCAACACGGATGACGAATTTCAACAAAGGAGATAATAAGCCCATTTTTACACGGAGAATATGATTATTTTTAGCATATTGAAAGAGAGTCTTTCATTTAATTAAGAACTGAAATTATTACAGTTGATCATCAATCGAAATCATCGAAAAAAACAAAAGCATACAGGCCGATAAAAAACCAATGTTCATTCAGTACCTTTTTTTCTTTAAATTTCTGGTAACACCTCAAATTAAACCTGCCCTGCTGCCCTGCCCAACTATCTATTCGAGGGATACCAGCTACAGTGGAGGTCACTATCTAGCACGAGAACGATCTTCATCGACACCAGGCCTCACTGTGTTTTAATGTGACCGACCAATACTGCAGAGGTATAAAATAGATCCGATGTCGGTCTACAAGAGTGAAATAACATACTCAAAGTGAAACGTGCACCTCGCCTCACTTATTGTATTTGTTGGAGGGTTTCCCGTCTTCCCACTGACGCGGCAAACATTTTTTGTCATCTCGTCATTCAAATCCCGGTTCATTTGATAGATTTTTCGTTGACGGCAAACTGGTGGAATTACTAGGACACAATCCTTCCAATTATACAACTGCTTACCTACTAAGCTGGTAGTTGCACGTACAAGGAGATTATGGAATGGGAATGGTGTTCTGCTAGGCAATCTTTCCATTTGGAGATCGTTAATTGTGGTGCCTTTGCCAAAGTGCTGTCAACAGTGTATAATGAATTTAAGAATTGTACATTGATTCACTTGTAATTGTAATACGGTTGTAAGTCGCAACTTAAGATTCTCACGGCGTCATTTTATGGAGCACTATGAACGTTAAATGTATTTTGGGAGGTATTCGAATTTTCATGCATAGGCTCGTGTTTCTTTCCTCGCTGGAGTGAGTTCTGCAAACACTGGTTTCAGGGCGTCTGCATGAACGTGTCCACTGTTGTAATTAAGAATATGAAATGTGCGTACGAAGTTTATTCCTTAGCTAGTCCAAAAGCATAGTTAACGCATCTTTGTTCCTTTTTATCATTCACATTTCTTGGAAAAACCGCAGACGATAAGAAAATCGTGTCCTTAAATACAATTTCTTTATAAATTGGACGCGGGTCGCACAACGTAATGGTGATTGACAATTGCAGCCATTAGTAAAACTCGGGGGAAAAATAGGATCGGTTCCCTCCTCGAAATACATCTAGCTAACTAGCCAGCATTGTCAGCAAGTGAAAACGCCGAACGGCCACCGTGGCCCCACGCGGGCAATCGATAAATGGGAATGCAATTCGTGATCCGGGCTTCATTTCACCATCAGGACACCAAGTGTGAAGGGAGATTAAAGGAACGAGAGCAAACATTTTCAATACAATAGCAGGCGTCGTCGAAACCCGACGGTGAAACAAAGGAGTATTCGTTGGTTCCTTCGTCCATCTTTTGTTTCGGGATGAAAAAATGTTTTTTGCATTGTCATCCGGCTGGGTCGCGGACGGAAGAATTTGTTCATTCATTGAGCTCTTCGACGCTGACACAAGCTCGGGAGACCGAGGGGGAGAGGGGGAAGGGAGGAATTTTCGAAATTTTCACGTCATTTGACCAATCATACTCTGCCGAGCGCGTTCTTGCTGTCGATCGCGTTTTGAGTGATTGATGGACTGATTGAATGATTGATTCTAACTCCACGTCATTTTCCATCGGATAATAACGGTGGGCGGTGAAAGGCCGCGGCGAGAGGAAATCCGAAAATACTACGGGGCACCGACGGATAAGGGAAATCCCAAGGATCCTCCTTTGTTCGAGGACGTGATTGAAATGCGATGGGTTATGAAAGTTGTAAACGGACGAAAAAAGAATTCTCTATTGCAGTTATTATATAATTTTCTATGAATCAGACTATAAAATTTCCTTGTTCTGTCGGCATTGTATCAATAAACATTAACCAACTCGGTAAATTTTAGGCGGTATGATATGACCTAAGCTTGGTCAATAAGAGAACAGGCCAGTTCTTCGAAACATGGAGAAAGGAAATGTACGTATGTGTGTGTGTATATTTAATTAAGTATAAAAATTAAGTATTTACGCATTTTATATATATACGCACACACCTATATACATTAATATTCATATTCGTGGGACTATCACAAAAGTTATATGTATCTATTTATATATATCTATATATATGCACGAATAGCTAATACTCAGTCAAATACAATCAAGAATAACGCTTCTTTGTGAATTAAAATGGGCCATAAAAATAAAAAAAGAAAAATTAGTGGTCTTAAAAAAAATTATAGTTAGCGGTTATAAAAATGAAAGATTAAACAAGTTGTGTGTAAGGAACATGAAATAAAATACCCCGAATAAGTGGATAAGGTGCACTCTACTAAAATCTCAATGCCATTATTCTAACTAAAGGACTTAACGAGAACGGACTATATTATAAATATTGACAGAACAATGCAATGCTTAGCTAATGTATCTCAGAGCATCGAGGAGATATCGTTCAATAAATTTTAATTCGAATTTGAGCTCTGTAAAAATTTTACATTACCAGCACACCTGGCATTTCCCAAACATTTCGAAACAAATTTTTAAATTAAGTAATGGCTTCCGTAATGTACCAAAATATTCAAAAGGACTTATAGGTAATTTACTGCTCTCAAAGTACGACATAAAAGATTGGGCATTCTTGGATATTCTTGCTATTCTCCCAGCAATAAAATATTTTTTACTGATTTAAAATGCCACATAAAATATAATTCTGAGACATCGTAACGAAAGTATTGAGTTAATAACATGTAAATTTTATTATATCCAATGATCGATGTAAAGAAATCATCTCAATAAAGTATGAAATGTAATATGAATAAAAAATCAATTATAAAATCGATGTGGTGTAAAACATTTTTTGAATATTGGAGTCATATATTACAAAAAAATTTCTTTTCCAGAATCTAAACATTCCTTTGAAGGATACTTACAATGAATGGTACCTTGATTTTATATTTGCTTAGTACTTCTTGTGCCCTTTGTTACTTTGCCACCAAACCTTTAAAAGTTTAACGAGGAAGTCAAATATAGGCAATATTGTAAAACTGAATTAACAAATCCACCTAAAGGGCTTTAATAATGTAATTAGTGAGGTAATGGAGAAAATTAATAAAAGGCTCATTTTAACTTAAAGTTCCAAAAACAAACTCCTTGAAGTTTTAGAGTTGGGCATATAATTTCAACCCTTTATCCTATAAATAGCTTAATAATAAGTCGGCAGTTCTAGCTCTATAGAATTAAACTAAACAAGCAAGCAAGAGAACGAACGCTGGGTATATAGTATACTAAGTCATTTTCCGGGAAATTCGCTCGCACCCCACCTCCAGACTCGCAAGGGGAGAGTAAGGAAGTATAAAAGCCAGTTGGAGATTTGTAGGAGATCGAATTAACTTCCCGCAAAATAATTAAAGAGTGTTTAGTCTAAACTTTCCAGCTTGAACGGAGACGGCGCCAGAAGATCGAAAACTGCACGTCGCAACGCGAAACTTGCTGCTGTGGAGAAGATAAGTGCAGGGAATGCCTTAAGGGAACCGAACCTTTGCCCTTCTCCCCGGTGGCAAAATATACCAGAGCTTTGAAACCAACAAACTCAGTCACCGCACGTGTTCCTCTCATTAGCTCTCCCCCTTGTATCGAGTCATCTTAAACCACTGCTTATTATCCGGATCCAATATTACGCAAGGAATTTCCCGTTCAGGACACCTTTCGAGTCCGCCCACGGGATCCAAAATTTAAGCCCGTGGGCTTTCAATCCAACCTCTCTGCACACCCCCCCCCCATTCCCTCTCCGACAAACTTATCAACGCTGAAGTCTCTTCCTCAGTCTATCACACTCCCTCCACCCCTTTATCGAGCCACGACCCCTGGCGCAATTCCAATGCGGAAAAATGACATAGACAACATACCAAAGAACGTTGACGATACAAAAGCGTGGCCTTCGAAGAATCCATTCAAAAAAAATTGTTAAGTAAAACCTGAATTGAAGCATCTCTAAATTACAAACCTATTTCAAACTCTAGATTGGCAACTAAACAAAGTTTAAGTTCCAAAAATACAATTGCGTAATTATCAGGAAAAAGTGCTTAAATCATTATATAAAACGGTCTTAATCCAAGGATTGGTTTTTTACTCGTCCCCATTCGCCTATACGCCCAGCATTTACTTGCTTTATTTTCCCATTTATTCTTTTATGATTCGCTTCTGCAGCCTTGCACTGATCTTAGTCTCGTTCAATTGACTCTCTAGCCGGTGCTTTTTTCGTGGAACTCTTGCTCGATTATTCGATCCATCATTTCGGTCTTCATAAATCTCCCACAGCATTAAATTTCCAATGATTAAATTTTGCATAATGCAACCACAATTTCATAGCTTCATCATATTCATGGTTTGCTTACCATTTCACCGAAAATGAAAACCTTCTTCCCACAAATGGCCATCTTCAGTTCTACTGCTAAAAAATAGAGTAGTTAAGATATTTCTCATTTAATACTCGAATATGGGAATGGTCTGAAAAGTTGTCGGTCTCTCCCATAGCTGACATCACTATTCGCATGATTTTTTTGTCATAAGTCGACGCCCAATGAAATTCCAAGCATTCCTGTGATTTTTCCATGACTTCAGGTGACAATAGATGAAACATGGATTTGCCATTACACACCGGAATCAAAACAACAATCCATGCAGTGGACAGAATACTGTCCTTCACCTCTGAAGAAGGCTAAGACGGATCTATCCTCGGAAAAGGTCATGGCGTAGGTTTTGGGATGCGACTGGAATTATCGATCGAATACCTTGAAAAGAGTAAATTAATACCTGGGAATTATTATTCTACTCTTATGACGAAACCGAACGCAATAATTCGTGAAGATAAACCTGGTTTGTAATGTAGAAGACCGGTTTCCATCTGGGTAATGCACCTACCAATAAAATTGTCTTGTCGAAGGGAAAATTGAGGGATTTGCACCATAAAGAGCTGAAACATCTACCATATTCCTCGACTTTGGCTCCCTCCCACGTTCACCTCATCCGAAAACTCAAAAGTTTCCTCGCTGGTCAATCATTCCTTCCAATCAAGAAGCGATTGCGGCTGTAGACGAGTACTTTGCAGCACTTCCGGAAGAACACCACATAAACGTGATAATGGCAGTTGAACACCTATGGACTAATGTTGCAGATAATTATATTGAAAATTAAAACTTTTTTGAAAACATAAATTTTCATTTTCTTTATTAGGTCGACAACTGTTCAAACTATCTTAGAGATGAATTCTTGCAGTATTTCATTAATTCTTCAAACAACCTTTGAGATTGACGGTTGAAAGTTTCTTGCCTTACACTTACTTTTTTCTTTAATCTTCACTACTAAGACATTATTTAATTACAGTCCCTTCTCGTACACGCCAACTGCCACTGTTTTTCATTTAAACAATTTATTTCTGGTCGCCAGTATTGAATAATGTCTCCAAATCTAAGGATACGATGAAATTTTACACTTCTGTTTCATCTTTTGCTATGACAGATGCTCTTTCACCAAAATACCTTCTCATGCATCTACAATTTTCCTTAATCTAATGAGATATTTTCTAGAAATTCTTTGCATTGCGTTCCAACCTTCAAAAAATGATTCTCATAAAGATTTTTGATTAATTTCTTATCACAATAATTAGCAAAGCTTGCTAAATTCATGTGTACCTTTTCTTTCAAAACAAATTGTTAAGCATTCTTGGAGTTATCCCTTAGTCATGATTTTCTGCATGATTTGTAATTATCTTAGAGGGATACCCTAAATTCCTAAATTTCTGTGCAGAGGCCATTATCCCGGTTTCAATATCACTCAAGCTAGAGTCGAATTCTTCTCTCGAGTAAAGTCTGTGTGCTACGATATATGTAGAGATAAATTCTTTTCGATTAAAGAATGTCGTTTTCAATGGTTCAGTTTTTCATCTAGGCATCGCACATTTCAGTGTGTAACCGGAATACGGTGTCGCTATGGTTGCAACTCCTTTACGGTAGGTAGAATAGTTTACGTATCTCGGAAGTGTTTTCGACCAACACGGTCAAAGTGGTAGGGACGTAAGGAGAAGAATTGCGCTAGGTAAGGAGGCTTTCTCAAGGAGAAGGGAGTTGATGACGGGGACGTTGAGTAGGGAGGTTAAGACAAGACTCGTAAAAACTCTGATATGGAGCTCTGCGATGGTAGCTATGTACGGCGCGGAAACGTGGTCGCTGAAGCAGGAGGATACACGTAGATTGGAGGCTTTTGAAATGTGGGTGTGGAGAAGAATGGAGAAGGTGAAATGGACCGAAAGGAAAACAAATGAGGAAGTACTAGAGATTGTGGGTGAGGAGAGGGGTTTATTGAGAAAAATCCTATGGAGGCAGAAAAAATGGATGAAAGGGGTATTGAGCGGTAGTGGAATGTTGAAGATGGTAATAGAGGGGAGAATGTTGGGCAAGGGAGGAAAGGGCACGAACAGGATAGGGATGTTGGACGGGATGAAGGGAGGAAAGAAGTACACAGAGATGAAGAGGGACCTGATGTAGATTAGATTGCTAGATTGGGTTTTTCTTGGAGTTACAAAATGTTTATTTGATAGTTGTGTCCATCCAAAAACCTACCTTAACCGGTAGATCACCTAAGAATAATAATAAATTGATGATTTCTTCGAAGCATATATATATATGTACATATATTTATATAATTATATATATCGAGGAAAATATTTTTACATTAGTGGTCTGCTCGATTCTGCCTTCCACACCTCTCCTGTGTTCGTCCTTTATGAGTGCTCCTTTCCCCCTTCCTTATATCTATTGCCATGTGTAAGAATATTTGTTCGCTGTTTGGCGGGATTTCTTGTTTGAAAATATGCATGTACATATGTATATATATATACACATATCCACAAACATATATATATATATATATGTATGTTTATGTATATATACACCCAACACACACGTTTCGATACTATTGATGGAATATCTCACGTTCCGATCGTAATATTCCATGCACGAACCAACAGTAGGCCACGAATAGAATCGAGGGCAGATCGCGCATTACAGCAGACATATCGAAATTAACGGCGAGTTGGGTTTTCGTGCCGTTTAAAGCCCAAGCTACAGGGGGTCAGGAGTGTGGGCTACACTCTCGCTCGGGATCAATGCTCGACTTCGCATGCGTTCTGAAGCGTTAGGGTTAGGGGAAGGAACGAATGACAGCGGAAGAAGCGGTGTCACATTGATTAAAAAAGCTGAGATCGTACTTCACTCGCATTTAATAGATCGGGAGGGATTTTTACCAATAAGCCTCGCAAATAAATTCGCTTCGAAAATTTAACTGAATAGTTAGGCCAAGAGGATTGATTTCTACAGGTATAAAGTGAGGAGCAGCCGAACGGGAGGAATCCGCTATCGTTCCACCAGATAACCCCAAATGTACGATTTTTTTTAAATTTTAAATTTGGCAGAGCAACACATTAATGGAATCATTTTTCAGAAAAAAATGAATGTATGATTTGTTCTTCAATCAGGAAATTGGTGAACGCAACCCCTCCATTCACCCATCCGCAACGGTAGTTCTCTTACACCCGGATAAGTTTCTGCCCCAAGGCTTACGATTTCATCCTCTGATTTTCCTCATAGTATCATTATTGTCGTTTTTCCATAATATCCCTCCAAAATCCGTTCGCCACAGGGTGAGACCAAACTGCCTGTTTCTATGAAAAGAAGTCTCTTGTTAAGCTACTTCAGAGGTAGGTGAAATGCGTGATACACGACCCAGTAAAAATTAAACCTCAATCACAGATATGATTTAAACTATATTCACCTTTTCATCCTAACCTCCATGGAAAAAATAATTAAATTCGTCTAAACGAATGAAATTCATCTTTACTTCAAAGAAAACATACTCCCCGTTGAAGAATTATTAAACTACAATGAATTCATCTACGGAATAACCTATAAATATTTTTTAGAAAACTAATCTGAAATTTAAATGTTATCTAATCCCAAAAAATGTCTTCAATAACCACAGGAGTAATTCGAGTAAAATTACGTCTTTGGATGAAGAATATGTCAAATTTAGGGATATCATTACTTTCCTCTATTCCAACGCGAACATTGGGGCCGTAAGTTAATCCATGCGTCCCCAAAATCCGGTACCCGCCAGTGAAATTCATGGTACTCAATTGTCCTGAAGTTCTTATCGTATTAGAGCTGTATGATTTCATGCCTTTCTAATACTTCAAGACGCTGTTTTGAAGCGCACTGATTTAAGTCAAAAAGCAATCCGAAGAACTGATTTAAAGATCAGGTAGGTATTAAAAATATCATCTGTGGCAAAGCAAAATATTAGGTTGGGGAGAAAAAAATCCATTATTTTCTCGGTAGATGGCTGTAGCGATCGATATCTCGTAAGTATCAATCAAACAATTTCAAGTTTATGCTCGTTGATAAGGTGTATTTGACACCAAAAAAATTCTTTTGCCGTTTTTTGTTTGTTCCATTCAATTGTGAGTTACAGGGTGTTAACAATGGAAGTCAGCAAAGAGAAAATTCAGTACATTTTACAGTTCTTCTTTGGTAAAGGCGAAAATGCAAGCCAGGCCGCTGAAATTGTGAATGGTGTTTAGAGTGCCGATACTGTAACAGCTAGTTACGTGTAATTTTAGTTTCGTCGATCCCGTTCAGGTATTTTTGATGTTAAAGATGCATCTCGTACAGGCAGGCCCGTCGTTGAAAATATCTAGAAATAATCAAAATTGACGTGCGTGTTAATAGTTGTAGCATCGCCCAGGAGCTAAAGATTGACCATAAAACAGTTTAAAACCATTTGGGCAAAGCTGGATTAAAAAAGAAGCTCGATGTTTGGGTGCCACACCAATTAACACCAAGAAGCATGATGAATCGAATTTCCATCTGCGAAGCCTTGGCCAAACGGAATGAACTCGACCAATTTCTTAAACGGAATGTGACTGGGGATGAGAAATGGGTCACATACGGCAACATTGTGCGAAAACGATCATGGTCAAAGCGTGGTGAAGCAGCTCAAACGGTGGCCAAACCAGGACTAACGGCCAGGAAGGTTCTACTGTGTATTTGGTGGGACTTGAAAGGAATAATTTATTATGTGTTGCTTCCGTATGGCCAAACACTAAACTTAGATCTCTACTGTCAACAACTAGCCCGTTTTGAGCTAGCCAGGAACGACCAGCGGTGGCCAACAGAAGAGTTGTTGTGTTTCATCAGGACAACGCCAGGCCACACACATCTGTAGTGACTCGCCAGAAACTCCTGGAACTTGTTTGGGAGGTTTTAATGCAGCCACTATAGAGTCTGGACCTGGCACCAAGCGATTACCACCTTTTTCTCGTATTGCAAAACTTCCTGAGTGAGAATAAATTGCGATCAAGAAAATATTGTGAAAATAGATTACTAGATTTTTTCGGCAATAAGGACCAAGACTTCTATGAGAGAGGCATTTTGAAGCTACCATTAAAATGGCAACAAATTATACAACAACACGGTGCATAATTGACCCAAATCGGACAACCCGAAACATCTTACATAAAGTTTTGAATTTCACGCAAAAGTAATGGATTTCTTTATCCCGAACCTAATATGAGGGGCCACTTCAAGAGAACTAGTAACAACCACCTATTAAAGAACCATTGGGTTCGCTTAAACTTCATTTTTGATCAATAAAATGCCCAAGTTGAATATCGATAAAAATATGAAACCATGGACTCTTCCAGTAAACGTATCAAAACTCTTACTCTAAACTATTTTTAGATACTAGATAGTACATACATCTTAAAATAGCACTAAAGGCCGAAAAATTTGAAATAAAGAAATACCTAGCGCTTTAAATAGATCGATCTCACTTCTAGAGTGATGTTCTAAATACTGTAGAGTACAACGAAATAAAGCTACTCTATCTGAGTTCTCTCACTTATTACGATAGCATGTGTGATTCACACAAAAAGACAAAAACTAAACTATTAAGACCAAAAGTTAATCATTTGTAGAAGAAGTGATGAAAAGATTAAACGCAAGAAGTAGCCACGAAATGCTTTGATGCACAAGGTAAAAGAAAAAAGTTGTCATTAAGGGGTGTTCGGGGCGTTGGCCAGTCGTTCGGAAGGGCTAAAGAAAGTTGAGATGCAGGCAAAAAGAAGAAATGGAAAGAAAGCCCGGTGCATGTACTTTTAAAAGACAGAAGTGGTGACAAACTGGTTGTATCACTATTATGGTCACAAATGTGTGATAAGAAGCTGAATTATCGCATTTAGGTGATTCCGAGAATACCGGCCGGTCCTTTATAAGGTATTAGTTACCCTCTCTCATTTTTTCATAAAGATATTCAGAAAACACATATACGCTTATTCGGTACATTTTGGCCTTACTTTATATCTATTTCTGTGTGAAGTAATATATATATATATACCCTCCCTCTCATTCCTATCCCATCTCCGCTCCACTCTGGCCTACCTTCTCCCTTTCACCTTCCACAACCCTTTCTTTCACCCCTCCCCCACCACTCGTTCTCCACTTCCACCTTTTCCACCTTCCACCACCTTTTCTCTCCCTCCCACATACCTTTCACCAGTCAGTCCTAACTAATCTTCCGAGGAAGACGAAGCACAATTCCATCGAAATTATCAAGAAATAACGTGTGAGTGTTCCTTTTATGTGTTCTCATATTGTGTGTTGCTGTCTAGCTTTGTATTTAACACTTCCGTGTTACTTCGAAGAAATCATCTAAACATATATATATATATATATATATATATATATATATATATATATATATATATATATATATATAACTTTTGGACGGCACAATAGAACACAGAATAAAACAGATAACACGTAAAAGGACACTCACACTGTAGATGATTTAAGCTTTCGGCCTACTCCGAGGCCTTCTTGAGGTCAGGCTGAGAGGTTTTAAGGGAAAAGTGCCTGGCGAGGGGAGGGGGGGCGGAAGGTTTAGGGACTGTTGGGAAAGAAATTAAAGATGGCGGTTAAGGGTGGGAATTTTAAAGGATCGGAAATATAGGATGTATGCGGATTCGCGAGTTCTCACCTCTATGTTGGTGGCTGAATCGGGTAGGGATTCTAGAACTGTTAGGGAAAAGCATTCGTCAAATGATAGGTTGGCGTGGCTGGTTCATCTGGGCCAGGATTCTGAATAGTCCAGTCGAAAATTTTCAAAACGTTGGGGGACAGTTCACATAGATTGTATTCATATATTGTAATGTTTCTACAGGTTAATCAATCGTGATGGATCGTATTATTCGACGTATATTATTAAAAAGTAATAAAAATGCGGCAAGATGAATTACCGGTCAACTAAGGACGAATGCTGAGAAATAGAAGGAAGTACGAAGAATTGTATCGTGGATTGCTTATAAGCAGAGAGGAGAAAAATATTTGCCAAGCCAATTAGGGATCATTTTTCCACTTAACTGTGGTGGAGCGGTACGACAAAAAATACATGACGTACTAGTAGCAGGGATGGATTACTTGGCACCAAACACATAGCAAAAAATGGCTCTAACATCAAGAATTAATGCCTAGTAGTGTTTCGGACGGCCTGACGAACCAAGATGTAACTGACCTTGAAAAAACTTTTTCCCTGGGATCTCTGTACTGAAATGGTAAATAAATATATATAATGTGTCGTATATGAAATTAGCAATAGTGGACAAATACAAAAACCCAGAAACACAGAAAAAAAGAGAAGAAACAACCCCATAAGGTTTCGAATTTTCAGTTGTCCATGCTATCTTTCGAAAGAAAGAGAAGGACAAAGTTATGCCCTTCTCTTCCTAGAGAAAGGAAGTACTGTCCTTCTGAGAAAGGAAGCATGGCCCATCGATAATTCGAAACCCTTTTTATTTTCTATTTTGTCTGTTTCTGTCTTTGCTCACTAGTGCTAATTTCATATGCATTACATATATACGATATATATATATATATATATATATATATATATATAATAAAATATAAAAATGCGGGTCGCGGTGGTATAGTGGGTAGAGCGTTGGACTACTGACCGGAGGGTCCCGGGTTCGATTCCCGGGCAAGGCACTTTGGGCACCTGCAGCTTGGGCAACTAGCTTGGGCACCCAAGCTAGTTGATTTTTCGGGTACCAGGTCTTCCTGGGAAACCATAACCGGCACAGGGAAAGAAACTGGCCCCCCTACCCTGATGTGTGAATATTCACACGCCGTCGGGCTTGGCACACACACGGGTGAGCTCTACCATCACCTACTAAACCGACCTTAGGGTTGATTACTGTGTTTAATATATATATATATATATATATATATATATATATATATATATATATATATATATATATATATATCCTCAAACAAAATTATTTAAAGACGATTTGTATTACAATGGTTTTATTTCTAATGACCTAAAATTAATTTCCAAAACATTATCAAAAATTTCCAGCGAAGTGAATAGCTTCCTAACGTAACAATGAATTCAATAACACGACAATCATTACTGGAGGAGTTCTTCGTTCATAGCAGAGTTCTAAAGTGGTGGAAACAGTATTTATGTTGCTACAGCAAAAAGAAAAAAATGGATTTGCAAAAAAATAATATTTGATAAAAAAGAACAGAAAAACCACCCACCCAGCAAAGCAAAAAAGACTCAAGGGAGAAATGGTGGTTTTGGAGAGGATTTGGATGGGAGAAAGAAGAGAATAGGAGGTTTCTGCCAACCTTCTTGAGGCTTACAAACAAAAAAATGTTTGAGATAAGATTTCCACAACGTTTTCGTACGAATTGACTCGGAGAATCCGATTACCACAAACCGGCATCTGTATCGCAAGATTATGGAAACTTTACGGGTCGATTCTCAGCCATGATCCCGAAGAGAAACAGATGCGGGATGGTGTAAAGGAGATGCAAATAAACTCATGAGGGCGCGCCGCAGGCGATCCCGATGCCAGATGAAAGATTGAAAGGCAGAGGCGGTTGCGGCAGGGAGCCTCGCCCCGTGAAAAACAAACTGGAGTATTGGGCGGTGGAAAGGTGGATTTATGTCCTCGGCGTTTTGGAAGCGGACCTGCTGACAGACCCCTTACGCGTTTCCCGAGTCGGACGGGGTTCACAAACTTCCGATATTTCACGTGGCGTTGCGGAGGAGAACAAGGGCGAACGAGCGTGCGACGGCCATTTCGTGAGAGAGAAAGGATCTCAGAAGTGGCACAACAGGTGGATTGATTTGTGGGCATCGTTAGTGAGAGTTGAACGAGGCCCGCAGAGGTCTACATTCCAGTGCCTCATCTCGGCGGCCGTGGGAGATCTTGGGATTGATGCCTTTCATTAGGACGTTGGAAACTGCATATTTTCGCAGGCTTCGTGGCCTATTGTGGCCCAAGTTAAATGTAAGGAATGGCTGCGAGGGAATCAGTATTTTTGATTTTTTATGATTCTTACGCATGAGAAACAGGAAGAATTATAAATGGACACGCGGTTAAGTTGCCTACAACGTCAACTTTTTTCGAGCTTTATTGCAAATTTTACTGTTAGAATTGCGAAATATCTTATCTAATAATTGGATCTGTAAGAATGAAGTAAAAAAAACCATTAACAAATTTATCGAATGGTAAATTCCATGCCACGTAACGTAAACGCCTGGATTTTTATATTTAACATGAGAACATCGTTTTCTTAATGTGACAACGGATGAAGAAAAGCCAACAATAATCGTCACTGTCTTAAAAATTTGGATCCCTGAAAGTTGTGAACAAATATAGTTGGTAAAGGGTGTAAACATTGAAATCAATCACTCCCTCAAGAATATCCAGCACAAAATAGGTAACTACGACACGTAAATCTCAAAGTGGCCCAGTCGGATGATCTTGTTAGAAAGTAAGCGGGGAAAGTAGTAATACTATCCTAAATGTAAACTTAATATGTAATCGAATACTAATATAAAAGGTCACATAGAAAGAGGCCTCTATTAATGGCATGGTGCGCGCGATAATAATTTAAACTAACGTGTTTGCAGCTAATCCCATACTTTATCTAAAATTTCTTTTTAGGTTCGGGATCTTAATCGTAAAAAAATCCATCACGAAAAAACGCAAAAAAGTATAGTTAATGCTCTGTGGTTTAGGTCTCAATTTTTTTACATATAGTATAAATGCCCGAAAAGCTAGTTGACTTTTTGGGTACCAGATCTTCCTGGGAAACCATAACCGGCACTGGAAAAGGAACTGGTCCCCCTACCCTGATGTGTGAATATTCACACGCCGTCGGGCTTGGTACATGGGTGAGCTCTACCATCACCTACTAAACCGACCTTCGGGTTGATTACTGTGTTTATGGTTTTTTTTTTTAAATGCCCGAAATAAATACATTAGGTTCCAGAAGCGTTAATGGGATCAGAAAAGAAGCTATCGCATTTCACATATCTGCGGCGGAGCTCTAAAAAAGAAGCTTTATGACCAGAGGCCGCGAATATACACAGTAATCATAGAAAAATGATGAACGACACAGTCATGCGTCCTAGTATTCGCCCCACGCACTAGGCAAATTGGACAAAGAAGCTTGTAGCCTGTGAGGGAGGATAGAAGGCGGGTAGAGTTACCCTGTGCAAATAAATTGCTATTGTTTGCTCCAAACTACGCTCAGGAAAGAACTGCGACTATGCGCGCATATAAACCATTTATAGTAATTGTGAATTTGACGGTTTGAAGTCCTTTTTTGTGAAAATTCATGATCACTGGACGGAAAAGCTTGACATTTTCTCACAAAACTCTCTATTATAATACTACCGGTTTCGACGCAAGGGCAATAGTGATACCTGATGATGTCGCCAATGCGTCGAAACCGGAAGTATTATAACAAAGCTTTTTGTATGATATAATACCGAATTTTTTTATTCAGTGAAATAATGGTAATCATAAATGAACACCCTCAGAGATGGGTTTGATTTCAAAAACAAACAATCGTACATGAATAATTTCGCTAAACGCTCGGCATTTAGAAATACAAAGAAAAAATGAACAGCTAAAAATAAACCACCTGTAAATGTTCCATAACTGCACGTTTCCCCTTAAAAAAAGATTAGATTCATTGATCCAGTTCATGTTTCCCTCATGCATATTATGCAGCAATAGAAATTACCGAACGCAAAATCTATTTCTATAAAGAGTAAGCAAACATATTTTTAAGAACATGCAGACAGGAAACAAAATACCTAACGAGAGTATATAATTATATAAAAGATAAAATAAATTTCAATAAATATTGATGCACAGAATAAGGGTAGTATAAAATGTTTTCAAGGGGTATTTATTTCGACTATATCTATCTTTATTTGTTATGATGTGATAACATAGTAAGATTGACAGAAATAGTAAGATTGTGACCATAGAGTTTATCTACGGATTTAATCTCCGTTGTATTTATTTACTTCTGATTCTCGGGATCATTCCATGTGAGATTTTATCTTATCTGCAATTCTTCGGTATAAAGAAGTGCCAAACTTCTTGAGAAGCACATTTGATACTTACCTATTAGTCTATAAGAATACAATGACCGCAGTTCGATACATAAAAATGTGATAAATTTAATTTTCTTCCTAATCTGAATTTATCATTCTTCTTTGATAGTTATGAAATATTTGCTCCTGGAATACAAATACCATGTTGTACATGAATGATTACTTGTAACTTGAACTACAGGTTTTGCATACATTCAAAAGATTCAGGCGAGATGCAGTAGAAATTCGTTATTATGAGAAAAACAAAATTTGCACTTTTCCACAGATTTATTGTAACATATAACGCGTTTCAGTTCATTGAACCATTTTCAGGTACAAGACTTGTACCTAAAGATGGTTCGATGAACTGAAACGCGTTATATGTTACAATAAATCTGTGGAAAGGTGCAAATTTTGTTTTTGTCACAATACAGGTTTTGCACCAATTTTTAAGCGTGTAATTTAATTTGGAATAATGAAACATTAAACGTATGTTATCAAGATATAGGTTGACCTATTAGAATATATAAACCTTCCAAATTTTAGTTTTCTGGAGGACACAAAAATCTCTTTAGCCCACTGCGTTTTCCAAAAAAACCGTCAGAAGTCGTGTGTTATGCCAAGAATCTTTTGGATCTATCATGATCCTATGATACAAATCCAATATTTGCTAGATGTTAGCGGCACTTATCGTCGTATATTCGTTGCATCCATAGAGTTGTGAATAATTGTAAGTTCAATAATGCATACATACCCAAGCCAATATATCAATAGGCATTCAAATTTTCGAGTATTTATTGGCAGAATAAAAATGAATGCTACTAATGTACTTTTAGTCGCACGGGTTACCTCTGGAATTGGGATTCATTAATTCTGAGTTTCGCTGAGGAGTTAAAGCAATATACTGCATGCGATACAAGTAAGCAGGAAGATCATTAGAAAACCTCGCATGGGGAGGAGGGCGCAAGGCAAGAACCACAGGACTCAATCGCGGGTGTCTTGGGCACAACCGACTCCAGAAAAAAAATCCACTTTCGAGAGCAGACGGCTAATTGAGGATGAAGTGAGCAACAAAATTTCTGGAAACACAGAAAATATTCGAGCAAAGCAAATTAGGGACGAGCAAATATTCACGGAACGGTGAAGGGGACGACGGAAAAGCTGCGGGTGAGAGAGACGCTAAGCCGTTGATCAAACAGGGGATCTAAAGCTGCCTGGCACTGGGGGTTGAGACGAGGAGAAGAGGGTGAAAGGGGAAGAGTGACATTTAGACGCTGCTACGCTCTCCCTCCCGTCCTCCAATCCCGCTTCTTATTAAACAAACTTCAGAAGGATGTTCGAGGAAGAATCAGAGCATGTCTTGCGGAAGGTGGACCAACTAGCATGCGGCGGAAAGATGGGCAAGGATAGAAGAGTATTGGGGGGTTAGAGTGGCGGCGAAGCGAGTGTCGACACATCACCATCATTGGCCAAAAAGGTTGCCAGGTAAGTATTAGGCATAGTATCTTCGACGTTGGCGGTCAGGAGTGACGTGATTCTGTAATTACTTCAAATTATTTGGGTTAAAGCATATCTTTACAAAGTCATGGTAATCCCTTAACTCAACTTTTTTCCACAACATAATAAAAGTTAACTTCCATTAACACCCACAATTATGAAATTAACTGAATGAAATCTTATGTTAACATACCACTTTGGCGACTCTTTATGGGACTTAATGCGGAGTTATATCTCTGTTATTCAACGCAGCGTTAAATCTTGGGTGAATTGATTCTGTCTTCTTGCTATTCAGAAGAACTCTAATAAGTCCTCGCCGTGAATACGACGCCCGCGTAGATGACAGTCTGCTAATGATGGAAAAATCAGAAAAACGGAAATATAATCGAGCAAATTTAGCAAATAAAATGTAGTTGGTCAATAGCAGATTTGGTATAGGAGAACGATTGATTTTTACTGCTTCAGTTATATTATTGAGGATAGAATAGATATTTTGAAATTAATGAATTCAATGGCGCTTTCGAGTGAGGAACCAGGAGTAGTACTTAAGCCGCAACACTGCCGAGAACTAAAAGCGAACATTAAAAAAAAACAATTCCTCGGATATTAAACTTATAACGCGTATTCCAGCATGTGGATACTGTCAAAATTAATATAAATTAATACCCCAAAAGCAGTAATGTGAACGAACTAGTAAGACTATTGAATTGCCAATAAATGACGAGATATATTTCTTACGGTGTGCCAGGTTACAGGAGGCTTTACACGGAACATCATCTGAAAAAGGAGTTTGACAAAAGTCTAACGCAAATATCTACCAAATAATAGGATGCTAATAAAATAAAAGAGACATGGAGATGTTAAAATACAATTTGTGGCTCGAATATATTGTTGAATAACTCGTTCGTTTTAGAGCATGTTATGTAGTCTATGAACACGCACTTCTACTGGAACTGCCTTGAGAAGATTGTACTAGGAAAATATTCTTTCAGTGATACGTTCAATATTGTATTCTTACTTGAATGTTTACGAAACATAGTATTACCATAACTGAGAAAAATTATTTATAAATTCCTCTAAATTAAGTATCGTAATTTAAACATTAATTTTTTAAAACAAAATTATGACTTTGAGACGTTTAGATAAACACGATTTTTTATTTTTTCATTACCGCGAGTTTTTACCACTGAAACTCAAGGTCGAACGTTGACCTAGAATTACATCTTTCCATCCCTCATTTTTTGAAAAAATTAATAAAATCGGGGATTGGCATAGAATGGTGAAGATTATTTTCCCATGGACAGAATCAAAATTTATTGACTAATGGTATAAAACAAATACAGTACAATTATTTTTTCCTTAAAATAATTTGAAATTAAGAAAACTATAAAAAATTTAATAGATATAATAAATAAATATTTTTTTGCAATTGCAGCCAACTACAAGCCTTGATCAATAGTCTGCTACCAAAATTTTGCGTGAATTTTGCCTTCTATTGCAGCGGCGATTGAGCTTCAGGGTTCTCCACAGGGTAAAATCGATTTTTACTGGAGGCAAAGGACTTATAAGTTCCCACCAATGTCCACGCCAACAATTTTCTGCTAAACGGAAATATTTTATGCTGTCAAATTGATCTCTACAAAATTAGGAAGGGGCGTCGATTTCCCTCCGCAGTAAAACTCGAAATACTTCTCCTTCGACCTTCGGCTCCTTTTAAGTGGCTGTAAATAATCAGAGCCACGTTTGGTGATAAAAGGGATAAAAGACGAAAGAGGACGTGTTTTATAGTTTCATTTCTACGCTTGTCGTCTCACAGGAAGCAAGAAGGACCTGCGCTGGTATTTTCGGAAGAAAGCGTGGATGGATTTAATAATCCAACTCCGCATTAGACGATGGAAAAGTATGGAAGCCTCGAAGGCTTGGCTCTCATTAGTGGGGAGAGCGCAGAGGCGAGCCATTCGGACGGCTGAAATAATAAAAGGCGGTGGATTTTGAGAAGGGCAAGACAGGATGGGGGAAGAAATCCTGAGGTAGGGTGAGGCGGGGTTTCAAGGGAAGAAATAAATAGGATCTTCACTAATTCGGAGAAAAGAGTCGGGGATAGGGGAAGGAAGGTGAGGAGAGCGGAAGGTAGCACGGATGAGGAGAAGAGAGAGAGAGAGAGAGAAAGAAGATGGAAGGAGTATTTTATAATTACTTCGAAGCGGGCGGGTACCTCCTTCGAGGGAGAAGAGAAATGATGAACGTACACCTGGACCCGGCGTTTGTTTAAATCTCGGTGAATAAGTGCCCTCATCTCATTCTTTTTCCCCGTTGAGACTCGTAAATATTTGATTAGGCTGTCTAGTGGAGTGACATTTCAATTCCTTTCATCTGAAGACAGAATATTCGAGGAAAGAAACGTTTTTGAGCAACAATGGACGAGGTGATGCGAGGTCGACATTTTCTTGTGATAAAATAACTGGGCCAAGGATATAAAATTACTTCGCTCCCCTTCACGCGTTTTATGAGCGGCGTGAAGTCTTTAAAAGAAAATTTCCCCACGAAATATACCCTCCAACTTTAAACAGGAAACTTCCTGGAATTGATTCAATGCTCACGCAGATTAGATGCTTTATGAGCGTTATTAACCGGTATTTATAGTACGTATTAGAGAAATTCAAGAGACAGGACGACGTATATTATGGAATAAAAAAGGAATTCTACCACATAGTGAATGCGATGGAGTCTAACGACTAACAGGTTTGAGTGAAAAGCGTCTCCCGTCGTTTTAAGGGAATATGCTGTTCCTCCATTATCACATACAACATAGAGGCAATTTAGAACAAGAACGAGGGAGAAGTTACAAATGAATAAGGCCATCTGCAGACTTCCGATGCATGCATAGAAATATATGATACGAGAACAACTACTGAATGTTTTTGAAAAAAAATTAAGCAATCCAGAAATTTAAAAAATGTGGTAGGTAAGCTTGGGCACCTCGCATACGGTCTCAGGATAAAAAGTGATATTAAAGTTAGTCTTCTCCCAAGGGAATTAATCAACTTTAGGCAATTTTATTCAAATCTTGTAAACCAGTTATTTCCACTAATCGTTATCTCGAAACTTCACCAGGAAATCAATATTTCAATTACCGGTAACAATTCCCATACATTGCAATTTATTGAAATGGTCAATGGATAACAACCTTCGAATGAGAAAAAATGCATTGGTTAAAAGTAATAAAAAACGCATTCGCGGAAATAACTGGGAAATGCGACGAAAGCATCTATAATACCCTCGCTGGCTGTTTTACGATCTAACGGAAAAACTTTATTCAAACTTATTGCGACAGAAAAACTCTTTAATTCGATTTACCCTATAACCTTTTTGGGAATATTTCATTTCCTTTACGTGATATTTTCCAATAACTAAAATTATCCCTCAAAGTTACGGGCTTCTGATCTTTTATATTCTAAATTAGAAAGTCAGAAATAATATTATGGCGGGGTTAGCAAACTTTTTCAGGTGATTTTCAAAGTCGAAATTACAAAACTTTCAAAATGCCGAGGTCAAAGACTTAGGTCTTGTTATTATAACAATTATAACATTAATAAACTTAATATTCATTACCGTCTAAAAGACTTAGTATAGGCATATTCCGCTATCGATCATTAGGTTTGAACTAAGAGATGCTAAAGAGTAATTAATCATAACCTTATCATTCTTTAGTGATTAATATGGTGATACGGAAAATATTTGTAATTATTAGCACTATACGAAACCTTTAAGATACTTAATTTGATTCAAATTCAAAATTTGAAATCCGACATTCTTGAAATTTCATGTAAAACGTACGTCAACAAACCTGCAGTGGCAAGAGAAGCCAGAAAAAAAGGGATAAACATTTTCACGTTACCCAAAATTTAAGAAAATCTTGCGCAAGTTGCGGCAACATAATTTCCTTTTTTGAAAGCGTTTTGCATGTGAAAAAATGAAGTTATGTTGCCGCACTCTGTATAACAATGGTCCAGCCTCTTATTTCCAGGGTGTCAAAATAAAAATTGTGACACTGATACTTAAAAAAGAGAGTTTTTCAACTCGGTGACTAATCTCGAGCAACAAATTCCGGTTTGGTAGGCCACTCGTTACGAATGGGTCGCCTTTCTTCACGGTTGGTTTCATATTACGAATTTCACTCTGAGGGCGAGACATTATTCTGCTCTCTAGAAAGATCGTTTATAATTACAATTTGAATTATTTTACACCGATACTATAATGCAGCAACGACAAAGGTTTGACTGAAAATCAAGTACCTGAAGGAAACTTTCGAAGTAGAACGTTCATTTCAACATAGCTGCACGGGTAAAGAGGTTACAAAAGAATAACGAAAGAAACAGGCTATCGACGAGAAGGACTAAATAAAGGATAAAGAAGGAAAAGATGGTGTGCAAAGTGATAATTATTATCTTTCTCTAGGAAACGCTGCGACAGAGCCGTGAGAAATCACTAAAATTACCGTAGAACGCGCGAAATTACCTTTGGAGAAAGCAAAAAAATAAAATTATTAATTTCAGAACAAGAAAACGGAACAGCAGTACGCGACAGCTGACACGAAATTATATAGGAAAGGAAACGCATGAAACAGCCCTCGAATTAAAAATCGGTGAATGGAAAATAGCAATGGGAAATAAAATACGATGATTATGGCTAATCTTGACGTTAGAATGAAAACCTCAGATGAAATAAACAACCAGGATACGCCAAATACCACCGTAACTAGTTAAAAATTGGTGAAATACCGTCCGTATAAGTGAATAATTACTGGGTTACCTACTTTGGAAGGGAGTAAGTTTTCGTAGATCGAAAAAAGCTATGGCAATTTTAAGGTCCTTCGAATAATTAGTTTGAAGCTATTCAACATTATTCCGAGAACAATTTTTCCAAGATGTGCAGTGAATACTTATGGAAGAGGACATTCAACATCTAGGGCATATTAAATGCTCCAAGATGGATTTAGTGGTTAATAAAGCAATAAGAGTCAACGTGATATCATTGCGTATTGTATAACGAAATACTTGTAAAATCAAAACTTCATTTCCTACAAAACAACCTCTGGGTTATGATACATAAATTTGGAGGGAGGTGAATTCTTGAGGAGCAATGTAATTATCTCCAAATCGAAAAAGAGATGAATATTTGTAAGCTTTTGAGCAATTGACCCTGGCAAACAAGGAGAGATGGGAGCTGAAGATGCATGGATCATTTATTGGATTTTGATATGAATTTAAAATCAAGCGAAGAAGAGTGTGGTCTTGCTCTCAGACTTAAAATGAAGAATAAAATGAGAAAAAACACCAGATGAAATAAACACTTTATATCGTTCATGAATTCGAATGAGGTTTTTGACGTGGACTGAGGAATTAAGTCGACTGCTCGGAAGGAATGATATGACCAAAATGAATTGATTTCCGCAAAATATCAGCAGACGCAGTTTTGGGGCGACGGAAGTTAGGAATAACCATAAATATTGAAAGGAGTAATGAAAGGGTTCTCGTTGTCATCCATTCTTTCATGATTACGCATAGAAAAAAAAACAAATTAAAGAATTATAAATACGGGTGTAGAAATACAAAAGAAAGTATTAGTAAGGCGCTTTGCGAATGATATGAAAATACCCACGGAAAAAAATACTACAGGGTGATACCTACCACACTGGAAGTAGAAGATGCATAAAGAATACAATTCCAAAAATTTAATGCAAATGTGATGGATTTTAATATAAATAAATAAAATTAGGAAAGATCACTACCGACCACGATGAAGGTTTTCCTCCTAATGCAGAGAGATGGAAAAATCAAGTGGGGAAATAATACGCACTGATGTTCAGGCGAAGAATCTTATATGAAGAAACACTACAGCAAAACTCAACGGCGAGGTTTACATACATACTGTTGTCAGATTTGCACGACAAGACGAAAATTATACTATGAAAGAGTTTTAAAAAATACAAAACAATTCGAACACACGTCGAATAACAATAAATTATTAAGATCACAATAAAAGGGAAGAACGATTGATATTAGAAAAACAAATGATAGGAGATGTCGGTATGACTTTGAAGGAATGAAGAGCTTGAGAAACAACAGAGCCCAGACATTTGAATAGCTCAAAGAACCACTACTACTCTGCCTCACTACTACTATCTTAGATTATTCACTTATAGATAATAATATGCTCCAAATCCATAAAATGAATCTTTTCTTGGACTTATTTGCTAAATTAAAATATAGTATAAAATTATTTGAAAAAAGACCAAACTGACATTTTTACTGCTATTTTACCATTTTGAATTCTTATTCAGGAAATTGAGGACTTCTTCAGAAATGGGCTTGTTTTAACGTCGGATGATAGAATCAATGGACATCCATAGGATATAAAAAAATCCGGGTGAATTTTTGACCGCATATATCAGGTTGCCCACTGGGCCCTTGCACAATTTATTCAGGATTTGTAATAAGTAATAAATTCAGAATTAATTTCACAAAAATTCAGAAATTGTAAATTATTTATAAGTAAAACTAAGTAAAAATTTACTATTCAAGCTCTAATTCGAAAATATAGATAAACGCTAAAATTCACTGAAAATATTTTCAATTTTTCTTACGCATTCAGAGGGATGACTTCCATTAGCATTTATTTTTCCGCAGAAATACAAGAACCTTACCAAAAGTACAAGTTCATTTCACGTCACCCAGCTATAAATGAACGCAAAGGAATTTAAGTTTTATTCGTGTTCCACGAAACACATACTTTTAGATACTTCAGTGAAAACTTAATGAGCAATTTGATCTCTATTCATCGCGTATTCGTAATGTTAATGGCTCACGATCATTGAAAAACTAATGCTAAAGTTAATTCATGAGAAACCAAAGGATCTTATAAGAATTTCAAATTTTCTCTATGGACCTGAAACTGAGATGATTTCCCATCCGAGCGCGTGGATCGCGGTAGAAAGACGCTCTACCAAGAATAAAAGCCCGTCCCCCCGACGACGGCTCAAAAATATCTCCAACCTCCGAAGGTTCTGATTTCGCATGCACCCTTGGAAAAAAGATGGATATGAAGAGGGAGCCCAGAGGGGGAGGATGACGGGGCCTCCGAGGAGTTTGTCCCTCCGACGGACGGAGGGTGGAAGAAGGGGCGAGGATGGGAGAAGAATGGTCGCACTGAGGTAAAGAGTGCCCCTACGAGGGGGGAGACGGGCGTCGCTCTTCATTCATTGATGAGCACCTCCTTCCACCCGCCCACCCTCTCCTATTCTTTGCCCTCTCACCGCGGATCTGAAATGGATATCAAGGTGCGTTGTCGTCGTGGGATTTTAACGAAATGCTCAATGGAGCATACGGACGCAGAGAATAGTGAGGGACAGAGCTAAAATCTCGAGTAAATTTGAAATCAACATTAGCGATGGTACCATAACCAGACCAATGCGGATGAAGCAAGAAAACTACAATTCACTCCATCAACGGAAAGCTTTCAGGGCGTTGATTTTGACCCCTTTTTAGGGCATTTTATGTAAAATTGAATGAATATGAGAACGGTGTGCGGATTAAAATTAAATTTAACTAAACGTTTTGGAACACATTTTAAAGAATTACTGTGAACATTGTGTTATTTCATCTACACTATTGTAAATAAACAAAAGTTGTCATCAAGGAAAATGGACCAAAACCGTGCTCTCTTTGGGAACTTTTATGTTTGCAAACTTTTTTCAAGAATGCGTCACTTTCATCTGCCTCCCTACGGTAGATTTATTAGCATATCTACGCTCGACCGCCTGCATTAGGAAACAGTGCGCCGCGAAAGAGTAGGATTTAATGTCCAAGCAAGCTGTACCTTGCATGAAAAATAACTAGCGATGAGTACCATTAAATGCATATCGTTTTTAACAAAACTTTAATACGGTTTGTTTAAGAGAATACATTCTATGATAAAAAACTTGAATTGCGTCAATTTTTTACACATAAAATCTGAAACTTACCGCTAAAAAACATATAGGATGATTCATAACGAGACCACTGCAAAAAATTTGAATGTTATTCTTAATATTCGAACGTTGAAATCAATAACCATAAAAAAACAAAACTATAGGATTACCTCAAATTTCAAAAAGGAGATTACTGGAATATTTCAGAATTATTATGAATGGTTAATTTCTGAAGAAAAAGAGGAACGAGTAAGCAGACGTAATTCAAAGAATAAATAGAATTCATTCCTTTTATTATTCATGAAAACCCTTTCCCTTCCCTAGAGATAAGTAACTACAGGCTTTAGGCCTTATTATTTTATGCATTCAAAAGTAGTGATATACTTAAAGTAAACATTTACATGGGGAATAGAGTAATAAGTCTGAATCAATCTTCGTAAAAATGATACCACTGTTACCTTTGCCGGAGATAGAATCAAAGGTGTGGACAGATTCATAGACCAGAATCCACCCATCCCCACATCCCGGTGGTGGCCCATTCAGGAGCGGAATGTCGCACCACACAACCTCTGTTTGGGAATGGTGGCTGGGTTGTCGTGAACTGGTATTTTTGGAATTTAATCATGACACGATTTGTCCAAACCTGTTGGAGCACCTTAAAACATACTGACAGATAATTTTGATGCTCATATATAATGACTTTCATGATGACTGCAATCATTACAAAACAATTATTACATCTAAACTTTCAAACGTGCAAAACCATGTCTCCCAGTTTGCCTGAAACGCCAAAGTACCACGACACATATATTTGTAAAAGTGTTGCCAAAGAGCACGACGAATTTCTCAAATGATCTATCTTTATTACAATTTATGAAGAGAAACCATTAAAATCGCCGCGTAGTCGAACCACCGAAAAGCTCAACACCAAAAAATAAATGGAAGGGAATGCTCCTAAAATAAAGGGAAAGGGTATGGTCTGGACGTTACGGAAAAATCAGAGAAATAAATCTGCCCTGAGGAAGTGGTATTATTATGGAGGAAAAGAACACCCTTCTTCTGGAACGTCATTCTAGGGTAAGAAAAACAGTGAATATTTCAGGAATCACTCCGTTTACAAAATCATCTCTCGACCAACAGCTTTGAGCGCTCTCATAACCTAGTCTGTCGCCATGCTCTTCTGCTTCAGTATTATTGTGGTGGATGATGAAAGGGAGAGATGGGAAGAGGATTTTTCTCTCTCTTTTCGTGGTAACCTAAGCGCACCAAGCCCTGCCTCATGTGGAAACATGCTCAAGAAAAAAGTGAGTTAAGCTACAAATTTTATAAAAAATATTCATAAAGGGATGTTGCATGAATTCAAGTGCAGATGTGGATTTGGATGAAGAAGAATTCCTCGATCTCTTCAAATACTATCCCGGTCCGTTTTTAGGAAAAAAGTGGCAAATGCTTGATGGTAACTATTATAGGAAGCGATAGGCAGCTGATGTCATTGGCCTTATTAGAATTAGATGGGTATAATTTGAGAAGCAGTAATGCCAGAGTGTAATGCTACACGTAGAGGATGACTTCGTTAAAAGTTACTGTTGCGGCATCTCCCACAGTTTCTTGAAATTTGAGTAGTAGTATTTAGGAGAGGCGACCGACAGGTAAAGTCAATCGCATCATTAGAGATGAAGAAAGAGTGGAGATGGAAAGGGTAGAGAGAAACCCGGTGTCGGAATTATCCTACTCTTAACGAAAGGTGCCAAGGGGTCCGCAGCTTAATTTCCTATCCGACGGGCGGCGTAATCACTCAAAGTGCCATCTACAAAGCACTTCAAGTAGGGATCGGGATACGAAAAATATCTGCCGCCACCGAGATTCGCACACGAACCCTGTGTGTGGAAAGCCATTACGTTAGCCACCGCACTACCACGATCACCAAGTGGTTTAATATTTTGCAACAAGGCGTCCTTTGAGAAGCGATTTTAACTTGGGGAATTAAGAGGAGTCAACTGGAGCCAGTTCAGGAGAGTAGAAGAGCTGGGGGTAGAGAGCCATTTGAATGTTTCCGCAAAAACTATGAATTGACAAGGTAGAGTGGACTGATGCGTCATCGTAGTAAAGAAACCCCATATTGCTGTGTCACAGCGGTCACCACTTCTCGCGATACTTTTCGCGCAACCATTTTATCACACTTTCGCAGTGTTGGCGGTTGGTTGTCTGCCCTTGAGGCACACATTCTACATGTACGACGCCATTTAAAAAAAAACGATGAGTATTACTTTGACATTGGATCGAGATTGTCTTGACTCCTTTGGACGTGGAGAATCTGTTTGAACCCATTATTTTGATTAAGGACTATTTTGCCGATGTCTTAGCCGTAAATCTAAATTTTGTCGCATGTGAAAACCCTTCACACGAATGTTTCGTCATCGTAGATCTGATGAAGGCAATCGTGGTATATAGTTACTCGGTGCTCCTTCTGCTAGGCTCCCATCAAAGGAGGAATAGAATTTCCTGTACGTTGATGAATGTGCTATTGGTCAAAATCTCATGACATAACCCAATCGAAATTTGAATATCTTCAGTAAGTTCTCTGACAGTGATACGACGAATTTTTTGTACGTGCCTCGATGGGAGATATCATTCAAACCCAATACGGGCAATATTAAGAAAAAATAGTAGTAGTAGTTTTTAGGGTAGGCGACCGACAGCTAAGGTCCTTCGCACCATTAAGGATGTATGGAAAAGCAGGGAAGGAGGAGAGAAACCCTACGCCAGCATTTGCCAACTGTTTAACAAAAGGCACCAAGGGGTCCTTAGTTTAACGTTCTACCTGGCGGATAGCGTACTCACTCAAAGTGCTCTCCACAAAGTACCTTAAGAAGAGATCTGGATACTACTGAAAAATATGTCATCTCCAGGATTTGAACCCGGGACTTCTCAGTGGGAAATCAGTTAGCCACCGCACCAATTCAATTCCCATTAAGAAAAAGAAAGGAAATAAGAAGATATAGAATATGCTGATTTATTTGATTTTGTATCATGTACGCTAAAATTTAACCACCAAATCTCCGGTAAAAAGTATCATACGAACCGGAACGGGTCGGTTTTCTTTAAAAACAAAATCACTTCATGGTTATCACCAAGGATAATTTTAATGTGCCCATAATATTTAGACGTTGGCGTGCTACCTCCTACTTTTAACATATCGCCAAAATGTGGCGAATTCAGAAGTAATCGTAGAGAGAAGTCAACAAGGTCATCGCAGACATCGCAACACGGTTCAACTTCCTCTTCTGTGAAAAGATAGACGTGAGTTGCAAGCGCAGTACCCTACCCTCAGGTCCGAGGTGATGACCTCTTCTCTCCCGGATCACCTGATGGAAGACGTCCAAAGCGAGGATTCGGGTTTTTTCAGAACTAAGGTTGTTATTACAGTGGGTCTTCAAAGGGCCGGAACTATCACAGAGAGCTCAGCTGTGAAAATGCTATAGAAAAGAAGAATCTTTACACGAACAGTGTCGTGACAAGAGGATGTTATATCGCACGTACAGGTAGTGTCACCTGCCAATTTTGAATCGTCCCCGTACAGATTGCAGTAACATTGGTTTGTCGGCTAACGACTCTATAAATATTTGTTGGTCCCCCAATGCAGTTGGTGGATGATTTTGTGCAAGTAGACAATTGAAATTGGCAGAATGGATGGAAATTATTCATGGTGGACACCTAAAGTACCTTTTGGGCAAATGTTCGTTAAAGCAAAATTATTTTTCGACATAAAGCCACTAAAACGAATCCCGAGTGATCTTGCAGCCCGCCAACGCCTTTGAAAAAACGCAAAAACCGAGGCTTACAATTATTATTAAAACAAGGGTTATACATTTATACTCGGAAATAATCCTTGTTCAAATCTAAAACATGTGTGTATGCACATGTATATATATATACACACACACACACACACATTCAAAACACGAAATCCCGCCATGTGGCGAACAAATATTCATTTACAAGTAAATAGTAGTAGCGTTGCGTCTTATAGGGTACATCGACAGTTAGGATCATTTTTGCACCACCCGAAGACATAGATATAAGGAAAAGGGATATGAACGTATTTAAAGGACGAAAAAAGGAAAGGTGGGGAATATATAAAATTATGTAATGTAAATGGACTAGTCGACAAAAACACAGAAACATAAAAGAGGGACTCACTGGGTCTCGAATTTTCGGTGGTGCAACCACCTTTCTCAAGAGGAGCTAGGAACAGAACCGGTTCTGTGCCTAACTCCTCTGGAGAAAGGTGGTTGCACCACCGAAAATTCGAGACCCAGTGAGTCCCTCTTTTATGTGTTTCTGTGTTTGTGTCAACTAGTCCATTTACATTATTGTGCACGTCCGTGGGATTTTTAAAAAAGTGACAAAAGTGTTTTATATATATATATATATATATATATATATATATATATTCAAAAATCTACGGGAATGTTTCCATTTCGCGGGGTAGGAAAGTCCGATTGCCAATCTTTTTTTTTATTATGTTGGTGCACATGCCCCTGAACTATGATAAAACTTTCATCTGTCTTCACTGTGGACTTTGCCTAGGAGAGCCACTAAGGTTAGACGTGTTTTATGAGCTCGGCGATTTTCGTTTGTTTAAAGAAATGGATCAAAGGAGTTGTATCAAATTTTGCGTAAAAAATCAAATTAAGTGTAACAAAGTGTGTGAAATGTTAACAAAGGTCTATGGTGAGTCTGCTATGAGTAAATCAAGAGTTTACGAGTGGTATAAGCGTTTCCAAGAGGGCCGTGAAGACATTGAAGAAGACAAACGCCCTGGACGCCCCAGCATATCAACAATCGATGAAAACGTGGAAAAAGTGAAAGAAATGGTTATGAACGATCGCCGGATCACAATTAAACAGGTCGCTGATGATGTTGGCAAAACATCATCAGCGACCGGATCATGTCATGGCATTTTTTCCAATTCTTTGGGTATGAAACGCGTGGCAGCAAAAATTCGTTCCAAAATTGTTGAATTTTGAACAAAAAAGCGGCGAATGGAAGTTGCTCAGGAGTTACTAAATGAAGTAAACGACGATGCAGAATTACTGAAACGTGTTATAACATTTGAAGAAACATGGGTTTATGGATGTGACGTTGAAACTAAGGTTCAATCATCTCAGTGGAGGCATTCTGGCTCGCCAAGACCGAAAAAGGCTCGACAAGTGCGGTCGAACGTGAAGGTTATACTCACAGTGTTCTTCGATTTTAATGGTATAGTGCATCATGAATTCCTACCGCCAGGTCAAACGGTCTATAAGAAGTTCTACCTACAAGTTCAACGCCGTTTTCGTGAAGCAATCCGAAAAAAACGCCCGTATCTGTGGAAAAACAATTCATGGCTTTGCACCACGATAATGCACCAGCTCACACTTCATTGCTTGTTCGTGAAGTTTTGGCCAAAAACAATACTGCAACGTGCCCTAGCCTCCATATTCGCCAGATATGGCTCCGTGTGACTTTTTCCTGTTTCCAAAAATTAAGAGAACCTTGAAGAGCCGTCGTTTTACAGCCGTAGATGGCATTAAAAGCGCATCGCTGAAAGAACTAAAGGCTATCTCAAAGATCGAGTTTGAGAAGTGTTTCGGGGATTGGAAGAAGCGCTGGCACAAGTACATAATCTCCAATGGGACTATTTTGAAGGTGACAGCATCAATGTATAAGAATAAATAAATATTATCGCCCGAAAAATTAAAACTCTCATTATTTTTTAACACACTTCGTATACATGGCAAATAGATATATTATATATAAATGTACGAGATATATAGGCCATAGATTAAAGCTTGCCTGCGTAGTTACACATAAGATCATTCCTTCGAATGTCTAAAGAAGGATGTCCAAGAGATTCATGATATCAGTGTAGTGATGGTCAGACCAAGGTTGACGGGCACCAGATCCTTGATTTTCAAAATGTTGGTAGCATCAGATGCCGCCAAAGATCTCCCTGGTCGAGAATTATTTCGGAGTGACGACCACTTTGGTCGTCAGTCCGAAAAAACGTCAACCATTCAAAACTCTGCGTACGACTAATAGTATTAACTCCGTTAAGCCCCTTCCAAACTTTGAACGTTTTCCTAAAAGTTTCTCTTTTCTCCGAGTTTCACGCCACATTTCGGAGAGAAACTGGTTATTTGAGAAGGTATAACAAATGCAGTGCAGCCAAGGACTCTTCTTAATGACTAGCTATTGCCGTACAATACAAAAGGTTCGAGTATTTTTTTAAATGCCTCGTACGTACACTGAAGTGTCGCAAGAAAAAATACAGAAACGAGAGAATAAAAAAAATGTAGACTAAATATTGCAACTTTAGAGAACCGCCCGAAAAGTAATTAATATATATCTAATAAAATATGTCAGGATTAAAATAAGGGAAATCATAAAAAAACGAAGTACAAGACGCCTGATAATGGGAAAATACTGGATTTGAAGAGCTAACAATGGAATGAACAGATGCACAAGAGGCAACCAAATTTCGTAAATGCATATTCGTTAGTACTTCCTTTTCCAGAGTTGTTCAAGTTGTCATGGAAACTATTCATTTCTATTAAAGAGGAAGAAAATGATCTTTGATAATAGTAAACTGATTTAATTAACTGATTCTTTTTCCGTTAAGACTTATCTTTCTTATATGAACTTCAAAAATACCATAAGGTACGCCTTATGAACTTGTCTCATGACTACATTTATCGTTTTGGACATGATTTATAAGGCGCCATTCAGGAAAAGGTTTAGAATAAGAATTCTACGAGTAATAACAAATATTTAAAATCAACATGACACACATACATCTATATAGTACAATGCATATAATTAGGATGGTCAAAGCGCAAGAGTGACCTTCACTAAAATCATTGTAATACCCTAGGTAGATGACATCGCTTGGCATTAAAAAATTATTTTATGCGAATAATATAATTACGCTTTAAAAATAGTCTCTCCTCAATTTTAATATTTAGATTCTATCAGAACATTAGATATTTAGAGCCTAATTATTAACTCAAATCCCTTTCATATGGCGACAAAATCTAATCAAATTCTAATAAAGAAGGGAACACCAACCTACATAAATTTTATCTAATAATTAAATCCGATACACCTTACAGCTATGCATTAAACGCGAAGCCGTATATCGGCTAATGACACGGATCTAGCAACGGCTCGTAAAACGTATCCCACTTAATTTTTAGTGATTCATTTAAAAACCGTGGAAAGAACGAGTGCATGCCATGATACTACGATTACCGCGATTTATGCAGGAAAGACAAATTCAGTTACGGGAATTGTGCTGACCTAGTTTTTACAAGTGTGCTCAAAAGATAAGGCTATACGTACCGATTAAAAAGCTCTTCCGTCATGCTTGCGAGGCACTCAGCCGTTTCACTTGGAGATATCTTCTAGCACGTGAGGGATTCCCTGAAGGATTACACAGGAGGATATTGGAGGGGTTGGGGAAAGAACAGGGGGATGAGCTAGTACTAAGTGGCCGGAGGCATAGTTACACAATCTAGTGAACGACATTTTGCCTCGCCCGCTCACACTCAAAGGATTAGCTTTTACTGTTTGAAATACTGGAGATATACATCAAATCTAATAAAAATGGTAATTCAGTACCCTTCTTTGAATTTCATTTACAGCACTTGTGAATCATTTAACGAATCAACTCATGAAAATAAATTGTTAGGAATATATGGCAAGCATTTTCGCAAAATAATTGACGCACCAAATTGATCTAAATATATGAATAATGTGAATTATGCATCATCAGATAGATCTAACGTGTGTATAACTTCTCTGACTAGCTGGGGGCACATCTAGTTAATTTTAGGACAACCACATGCTTGAATGCCTAAAATTCTACCTTGCAGCACCAAGGTTTATTTTAATTACAATTGAATGTGGATAAACTAAGTAGCTGGTAAAAATGGAGACACCATTGAAGATATTGATCGAAATAAAAGCTGTTTCCATTTCGTTTCGCTGGTTTTTAAAATAAATGACTCACGGATCCCGTAACGCGATAGGCTTTGGATCCACTCTCAAGCTGCTAGGGGGAATATAAAATCCGCATTTTCCTGATCCATTGTGCGCTCAAAATGTAAGCGTCGTGAAATGAAAAAAAATGGCAATTTTTTTTCGAAGCCGGTGCCACTCGATGAACGGTTTCGAAATCACAAAAATTCTCGGTAAAGCAAAACGCCAGACTTTAATTATTCATATCCGCTTGGGAATGATTATTTGTTCCTTTTCTCTGGACCGCTCGTGATATGCTTCGGAGGGTTTAACCATACGTGTCACGGGGATCATTAAGGACTTAAAAAAAGGTTCATTTCGCAATCCCGGTTTTTTGTTGACCATAGCTTTAGTTTGACGGGCGCGCTGACTTTTATCATGTGCTCTAGAAAATGGGTAGGCGAGACTCACTCATGAGCACGAAAAAAAATCTTTAACCATTGAATAATGCTTAGGCGCAGAGAAAAATTACAGGGGTACGCACTGATAGTTTCATTGACAATTAGAGGCTTAGAATACAGAAAAATGAACGTAGACCCTAATAAAAATAGCTTCTAGCTTGCTCACTGAATTCTAAAAGAACAGACATAAACTATGAACTTCGTCTGTTCACTTCTGCGCTTATCCTTGGTAGGAACAATTTTCCACAGAAGTCTAACATCCTAAGATACCTTAACACACCGTAAAGAGATAAACTGCATTACACAGGTTAGAAGCAGACGCATATAAAGATTTAAATTATGCAAAATGAAAGCAATCACTTGTCAGAACGCCAATTCCAGTGTTAGATATTTACAGCGCTCTAATAATTCAGTTGGTGTGGTGTAAATATAGCTGAGTCAAAACTGAACCTTTTGTTTAAATAATGAATGCAAACTTTACTGAAAAAATCTATTCTTCCGTAAGTGCACGTTGATGCAAATACGAGTATTTTCATAGTTTCAAGACACTAAAGATTAGGAGCTCTGTAGGAAGACGTATGTAAGGTGACAGATCCCCTCATGGCCGATTTATAGACGAATATTAGGGTACGACCATGAGGAAGATACTCGTATGTAAACTTTAAAATTTACATTCTTAAATATGTAGGACTAATAATGTATCAACGTTAGTATTAATCTCGAAAATAATCCCCCAGTCAAATTATTTTTCAGGTGCTAATTTGAAAAATTGGTCCAAATTTGTACACTAAGAAGGAGATTTGATATTGCATGAATTATTCTCAGAAATAATTTGGATAATGAAATTTAATTATAATTTTTCAGTTTTCAATGCTTTTCTTCCTTGAATCATTCTGTTACATAAAAAGATTCTTATGATTGAGAACACTAATCCAGGGATTATTTTCCGCAAAACAAATGAGAATTTCATGAGGAACAGGTTTTCACAATATTAACAGGATACACTAAAATGCTACAAACTATCAAACACAAAGCATAGTTATAAATTACATGACCTCAGTTTGCAAAAAAATTGTAATTAACGACATTAGTAGTAACTCAAGTGTACAAGAGTGAGAAATCGCTAGTGGAAAAAAATTACCGTCCTCAACTCTTTTGGATGGAAGATAAAAGGATTAAAAAAAACATATTGAATAAACTGCCCGAAAGAAATGTTTTACGCGAGGCGAGTGTTGCTATTTGTCTCAATGACCTCCATTCATTTTTCAAAACTCTTTGACTGTTATTATTTCGTGTTCCTGACGCTTTTCCAATGCTCCGAAAATATTTTTAGAATGTGTGAGAAATCGTGATTTCTAGTGATGCGGTATAATGGCAAAAAATACAGCAATTACTTCCCCAATAATAACGGGGAATGGGAAGAAAACGTCAACTCCACCAATCGGAGAATATATGGAGTTTTTCAGCTGCCAATTCGATTCTGTGGCCACAATAAATGATTCTCAGTCGACCCCCTCACCGAACACAACCAACTTCCGAGAAGGTGTGGTGAGTGTGATGGAGAGGTGAAGAATGAAGCGAATGGAAAAGAGAGTACCCCGGGGTCCACGGGAGAAAGAGAGAGGAAAAGGAGGATGTGGAAGGTAAGGAAAGAATTGAGGAAGAGAGGACAGAAGTAGAGAGAGAGAGAGAGAGGGGCGCAAGGGTGTGATTTAAGGGCCAAGAGGGAGAGCAGAGGAGGGGGTTCGAGGCAGGGCAATCTGCCGACCAAACTTTCCTTCCCTCTTTTCACTAACCGTGGTGATATATTTTTTCAGTTACCTCCAATCGAGTTAAGGATCAGAGGTTTAGATCCTTCGTTTGCGAAAGTAGGATAAGGATTTAGGCCACTCTAAACCAATGACTCACCATCAGGTTTTGCCAATACGCCTTTCCTCTCCTGCGACCTACTAGCTTTAATGTGAATACACTAAAATGCACAAGTTACGTATTTCACGATGCTTAGGATTTAGGACTAAGGAAGCTTAAAACGCCGTCCCGTATATAACATGCCAGGCTCAAGCTTTGACACTACAAATACTGAGAACTTCAGGTAAATGCACAATAATGAGTGGAATGCAAGAGTGGCGAGAAATATTATTTTATTTTCCTATTTTTAAAGTCACTATATCTCGATGTGGAGATTATTTTGTGCATCTGACTAGGCTAACTTAAACACCTAACGTAACACGCATGGGGATTATTATAGCCGCTCGTAATTTGCGGTTCATAATATCTTAACTCTTACGCTATTTACCTATTTAAATGTCAGCAGAGATTTCCGGAATAGTTTTTAGTCGATTCCAACTTATCCTATTGGCGTAACCACTCAGAGAGTGGGCAAAAATATACTTCGCTTTTCCATCGTCACTCGCAAACGTCATTAGAGACAGTAAATCGACAAAAAATATTTTGACCCGAAGGGCGCTTTAAACTCCCTTCTCGACTAACTGATGGATACAAAAGGACCCGACTTAGTACAGATTAAAGTGTAATGGCCTAAATAAACGGGTAGTGAAAGATATGAGTTTGGAACTGTCCAATACGTATACGCTTCAAGTAAGCGAGAACGTTCAAGGCTCATTACTACCAATAAAAAAATAACTACTGAGAGGGAAAGTTAAGGAGTTCTTTTCACCTGAACACGCCCTTGAAGTGAGCATCAGAACTCCCCTTCCACTGGCCACAATCTAGAATGGCAAGGAAAATGTTTCACAGTCCCGTGACTTCACCGTCGCGAAAAATTTCCTCCGATGCTGAACAATTGCTGCGAAGGCGTGCCTCCCACGACTAGTGACTCGAAAGTGGTAAAAATAGTGGCAGAAAACGCACACGTGTGGGAGAGGGGATATTTATGCATGAGAGCGTACTACATCCGTTTGGATGCCGACCGTCACACTTTCCATCTGCTCTCGCTGAGAGGGAGGGCACGCCCCCTTCCGGTGCGACGCAATCTCGCTTTCGGAGGGGGGAGCGTTGCCGCCCCCACCTCACATTCCCCGCGTAGGTTGGTCCTGGAATTACCGATGGAATTCTATTTTACTCGCAATTACTCCCTTTTTAGGGGGTAATTGCGAGTAGGGGGTCTATCTACTACCGAAATCAATGTTTTTTCACTTTGATCTCTATGTAATGACTAGCTTCGATTACTGGTTTCCTTCACGTGCACTTCGTAAAAAAAATAAGGCGACCGCTAGTTCACTCGATACATAGTAAAGAGTTCTATCATAATTTGAAGCTATATTGATTAGCTAACTTTTAGTTTCAGCTTCGGAAATAGCATCAAGCAAAAACCAGTAATTTTGAAACATGAGTATACTCAAGGAAATACCGTATTTTCCGCTTCATTCTTTCGTTTACTTTGTAATAAGGTAGTTACGAGACATTCCTTGTTACCATATGTGACCAAAACATTACTTCTTAGCATCCTTCATTTTCTCCAAGCCTCCAAAACTCCCTTCAATTCCTTTCTCAATTACTCCATCCAACCCTCCACGACCTTTGAACATTTTCATCTCGGGTGACCCGAATCTCTGCATGGAAGGGCACACATCACTTAGGGCAGGCACAATTTTTCAGGCGTAAATCTCTTTCTCATCCACCCCGCTCTATCCCTAGAGAAAAACACACTCCATTCTAAAAACTGCCAAAACCTTCGCCTCCACTCCCGATCCAGCTTCCTCCTATTCTCTTCTCTTCTCTCCCCCTACTTTCGAGGTACTCCACCTTCGAAGGAAAAAATAAATCAAAAACTCCCGCCGGTTTTCCCTAACAACCGCCGTACCCACCGCTCCCGCATGGTAGGGGAATCCTTGCCGTCCCCGAAAAACGATGCTCATTGACGCCATTCGTGCTGGGCAAATCGCGGGTTCCAATGGAAATCTTTTCTATACGATATTCCGGCAACATCCTTCTTAAGTGCCTCGTGGAGGAACTGTACTTCTAAATAGAAATCTGTCTCATTTTCCTTCTTTCCCGACGTCGACGACCTCCTATTCCACTACAACCTAGCCCCACACAAATTAACTGAGGTTTAAAGGTCACAGCGAAATAAAAAAAATATACAAGGTGAATAGAATTCGGAGTGGAACTGAGAGGAAGAGCACCACGCAGTTGCCCATAATATTTTCCTCCTTTTGAAATATTTTTGGGATATGCCAGCGAACGTAGACGGAATGGCGAAAATTTTTGTCACTTTGGTTTTGAATAGCGACGTTCTCCATTCAAAATGACACTTCGAACGAAGGGGGAAGTTATGCTTCGATAATAAGGAATGCTGATCGCAAAAATCATTTTAAATTAGAAAATAAATATTGGTAGAATAAGTCAATATTCCCCTCAATATACGCACACTCTCTCTTAACATTGAGCTTGGATGAAATATACATACATCTGTATATATATGAAATAAACCTGTACGTCATAAAAGCTCTGTTTCTAGTACATGGATCTCAAAAAGTCACTCCCGCCCCTAAATCCACCCACTTTCCACCACTTTAGCCCATTCCGCCTACGGGATTTTTTATACTATGAGAGGATGCTGCCCCTCTCCTACTCATGATTACCTTAAAAAAAGAATATTCGATAGATATTAATCGCTAGATAATAAGATTAGTAGATAGATCGCCGGTCCCGGTGGCGGCGGGGTAACGCCCTCGTATGCTGATCCAAGGGGTCGCGGGTTTGATTCCCGCTGGGAATCGAACCCGCGAATTGAACCCGCGAATCGAATTGACCGGGATCTCGGTCAAGGCAAAAGAATTTTACCTTGAAATCGTTGAACAGATATGAACTGCCCAAAGGATTGGAAGAACGATTCCGAAGTTCCAGTGCGGATTCGGCCATTTTCGTAATGGATTTCACTCTGACCTAGTCATAGGACTCATGCCATGGGCTTCAGACGAGTCAAAGACGCATGAATTAGGCACGGCCATAACATTGATATGATTCTGGATGGCCTTGCAATCTGCATTTGGCTTCTTCATTGTGAAAGAAGGGTATTAAAGTTCGGTCCAGTTTTTATTTTATTGTTTATCATTAGACGAGTTCCTGGATAAGTATTCAGAGTGAGGAAGAAACAAGACAAAAATAATCAATACATAAGAAAATTCAGGACTAAAAACCAAGCTGTTGACCAACTTATTTGGTTTATCCGTTTAGTGCCCGTCCGTGTCATTCAGGCTATCTATCACACGCCTGCAACAGGTCACAGATTATCAAAATTGATAATCAGATTACCCGGAACTTGGACCAAATATGCAAAACTGTTAGTAGAACAATCTACGGGCGATGGGTGAAGGTTTACTTGGATCCGAAACAGCCCTGTATCCGTTCGGTCGTGTAATTAAAAATGCCTCCCGTAAATTGGTCGAATCCGGTGACTGTTGGATTCAGTGATTGAAAACATTCATGATATTGACTTGGCCGCTTGATTACCCTCCCAATCCTATTAATTCTTGATTTGTAGGTTAATAGTGTTTCCTATAAGAATAGCGATGAATGACTTTTTAAGAATTAACTGGCATGGTTCGGACGCCGTGAGATCCTTCAAAATTTTAACAACCGTTATCTCTAACAACTCTGCTCATAACATAAAATGTTTTGATCTACGTGTAATTTCCAATTAGTTACATTGTATAAGGAAGGAAGCGGTTATTGATCGGCATAAGCTATGCCTTGTTTGGTATTAAAACAGTTAGTAGAATGCCCTTAATATTTACTAAACCATCTCTAATAGCGGTTTTTAGTATTGTAATGGCATTCGTTTAAAGTTCTACGTGTACTACAAATTCCCGGTTACCCACACTTTTCAGGAATACAAAAAATTCAACTTATATTGATAGAATATCCGAGGTGTGTCAAAAAATTAACGGGAATTTTTTCATTTCGCGGGCTTTGAGAGTCCGATTGTCCAACGTTTTTTTTTAATTATGTTGGTATACATGCCCCTGAACTATGATAAAAATTTCTGCTGTTTTCATTGTGGACTTTGTCTGTGACGGCCACTAAGGTTAGACGTGTTTTATGAGCTCGGCGATTTTCGTTTGTTAAAACAAATGGATCAAAGAATTTGTATCAAATTTTGCGTAAAAAATGAAATAAAGTGTAACAAAGTGTGTGAAATGTTAACAAAGGTCTATGGTGAGTCTGCTATGAGTAAATCAAGAGTTTACGAGTGTTATAAGCGTTCCCAAGAAGGCCGTGAAGACCTTGAAGATGACGAATGCCCTGGACGCCCCAGGACTTCAACAATCGATGAAAACGTGGAAAAAGTTAAAGAAATGGTTATGAACGATCGCCGAATCACAATTAGAGAGGTCGCTGATGATGTTGGCATATCGATTCGAACATGCAATGACATTTTTTCCTATTTTTTGGGTATGAAACGCGTGGCAGCATAATTCGTTCCAAAATAGCTTTTGTACCACAGCATTGCACCAGTTCACACTTTTTTGCTTGTTCGTGAATTTTTGGCCGAAAACAATACTTTAACGATGCCCCAGCCTCCATGTTCGCCAGATATGGCTCCGTGTGACTTTTTCCTATTTCCAAAAATTAAGAGAACCTTGAAGGGCCGTCGTTTCACAGCCGTATATGACATTAAAAGCCCATCGCTGAAAGAACTGAAGGCTATCTCAAAGATCGAGTTTAAGAAGTGTTTCGGGGATTGGAAGAAGCGCTGGCACAAGTGCATAATCTCCAATGGGACTACTTTGAAGGTGAAAACATTAATGTATAAGAATAAATAAATATTATTGTCCGAAAAATTAATATTCCCGTTAATTTTTGAACACAGCTCGTACATGTATGAACCGTATGACAATTATTAAATATAGGTATAAAGTAATCATGAAAAAGCACTACAAACACGTCAATATTTTACAATGTGCAGTATTTACATCAAGTAAAAGTTCTTTATTTTCAACGCGGTGTGCCTTCCAAACCTTCGATGACCTTTCATCGAGAAGCTGACAGGTGATGGCACACCTATTCAACGGCCTCTTTCATTTGCCATTTATCATAAAAACATTTCCAGCTAAATCTCACACAATTCACTCACTGTTTATAATGTTTATCTCTGTTACGTAGTTTTATTTATTTACCAAGCTATGGAATAAATACAAAATTATTATTTTGAAAATACACCAATTTTACAAGGTGAAACTTGAAATTCAATGGAAATTCCTTCCCTTTGGTGACCATTTATCAGAATTCTGAGAGGTGACGGCGCACTCACTCGACGACAACTTTCATTTGCCACTCCAATCATTAAAATCCGTTAAGCTGAGTTCAATTTACGACCCGCACAAATTTCACTCGTGAGTATTAAAAATATATATGTGCATTGGTTTGAACAAAATGCCTGGGATTTTGCATAATTAAAAAAAATATTTTTTGAAGCGTTTCCGTTATGGATCAGATGCGCGCACCTAAAAATTTGAATCTATGCTATAGAGGGCCCAGCGTATTTGGAGCGAGGGCTCTTCGATGGAATAACTACGGGAAGGAGATACTACACATTAACATACTAGGCGTAGATATGAAACATCTAAAATTCAGCGACATCTCGGCAAAATCTCTCTACAATGCCATATGGGATACATTTAACCAACTCAAATTTTTCTTCAAGCCAAAAGGAGTTATTTAACAGAAAAGTAAGAGGCATAAAAATAATTAGAGGTACACCATACATTAAATATTGAAGCTAGAAACCTTTGTCAATACCCAATGGCAGATTAAATATGAAGGTAAAACTGTAAAAAAAATACCATTAGCTATTAATACAGTAATCAACCCCAATCAGGGAACGCCTGAGCAGAGGCATGACAGACGGACAAAACCAGCAACAATCACTTCAGACCTGAATATGCCGACTGAAACCCCGGCGAAACTGTTGTCCCAGAAATATAGATCAACGCGGTGTAAATTCCAGAAGACTTAGATGTTGAAGGTCACTTTGATAAGTGAGGGTAGAGATTCACCTATTATTAAGCCCTAGAAGACTGCATACAGTTTGTGAAATTCGAAGTTCAGGTTATATGGAGCACTTCCTTTCCCTAACCTACTGTTTCCGAGGAAGATTTGATACTCGAAAAATCACTCAGCTTTGATAACTCTGAGGTTGCTCAGAGGCGTCCCCCGCTATCGAGCCAGGGCCCACGAGGTAGTAGCCCAGCTCTACACCGACTGGACTACCAAGTCCCTTAAAAATAAAAAACAATATGCAAACTCAAAACTTCTTCTCAATGCAGACTCAAAAACTTACCGTGATTTTGAAAGTAAAATTGCAAGAGTGCTGTGTTAAACGTTTCATCTTGCATTTGGTTTTGCATATGAAGGCATTCTCAATCTAATGCGCCTTATGCATTTTCACGGCACTTTTTTACGAGACCCAAAGATATTTTTTGAACTTGACCTCTTTCTTGAAACAATGATATATGACATGTACCGCAAATGATCAAATCATATTAAATGTGGGGTCCAACCAACGAGACCAAAAACCAACGGCTTTTCCATCACTTTTTCATTTCTACAGTTAGTACAGTATCCTCTGTTTACAAATTTGCTACAAACAAGTTTTGTCCCGAAGTTTGATTGGATGTGATGGTGGCATCCGAGTGGTTCAATTGGTCAGGAACGAGAGATTCATCACATTCAGTGTAGCTCTGCCCATCTGAAGTTCTTCTATTTATTTATTTAGCGACTTTATTAGGGCAAGATTGAGACTTTATACTCCCTTCTTCCACCTAACCCCTCTTTTCTACATTAAAGACAATCACTGACACTCAAGCCCTAAGTGGGGGAAAACCCACCTAAACGGGTACCGAACCCGCAACCTCTGGTTTGGCAGGTGAGTGTAGAAGGTGTAATGTACGATATCTATTTCAGCAATGAAGTCTCAATCCATTGCCACGCACGAATGAAGTTATCCAAATATTTATATTTATCACATATATCAGTAAGGCCATCAGCGCGACTTCAATTGCACAGAAAAGGACGCAGAAAATGTAAATCCAACCGGGAAAGCCCGTTAGCAAAGATGGAGTAGCGCAAAAAAGGAACTCAGTCCACCTAAATATTATATAAAAAGCAATGTACTCACATATAAGCGGTCACAAACTCATCAGGATAACGGAATAATTCGGTACTCACCTGAATAGAAAAGAAAAGAGAATTATTAAACAGATATGGGAAAATGGGGAAGTTGATATTTTGTTCGACTAAAACCGAGAAAGTAGTAGTTCAGATAATACTTTTTAACTACACACACAAAAATTCTGGAAAACACCAACAATTTGGTATTTCCCATTTTTCTAATATATTATTAAAAACTTCAATGAAATAGAAGAAGATGCCAAAAATATATCAGCTAAGATTCGAAAAAATAAACACACTGTCAATATTTCATGAACTATGCACCTACTACCATCGAGTTATATGATATAAGGTATATCAAATTGGATAACCTGAGGATAACTTGCATATTTTAAGGGAAAATGAGACTAAGATTAGGTTCTTCTTTATTCCAGGCAATGCGAACAATCTCTAGTGATTAAGGAAATATGAGGAAATTGTTAAGCCAAAATTTGCAATACAACGCTAAAAAAATGTTCAAGGTCTCCTTTTGGCATAATCATGCCAATGCGAATTAAGAGAAAGACGATGAAGAATCTGCATAAAGTACAGTAATCAACATTAACACAACGAATTGGAAAGGAATTATACAAAATTAGTAATAAGTAAAATTCCGGAAACCCATGTTCAAAGTGTTTCAAATACTTTTGAACGATGTTTCCATAAAAATCAATAAAAGCAGTCAGGAAAGGCCACGACAGATTTCGATCCCAAAAAACGCTTAAAAAAGCTCTGGCTGGCAGAGAGGGGGAATAAGGATCAGGAAGTAATACATTCGTTCCACTTCGCTGCACTCGCAATCGTTTGAATTTGGAAAGATAGATGAGCGAAAGAATTCATCCAAGGAAGTGTATTGAGCCCAAGGGAGAGGAAAAATGAAGAAAACGTGCATCAATATTTGCTGGAGATGTCTCTGCCAGACTCCCATAACAAATCTTAGTGCTGAGATCTAAGAGAATGGAAGTTTGTACTTTGGGGTATGCAATTTTCAGGTCAAACACTACTACATGTCCGTTACTGATGCTGGCCGGCATATTGTTGATTCTTAAGATCAACTAACACACTGTTTAGAAAAAAATGCTAAGATTTTTCCCAGAAGATGCGACCATCCTTAATAAATAACAGGATGCAGGTACATTTCAAAACTCGAAATGTTGGTTTTTGCAAAAATTTGCCAGTTACATATATATAATTATATATATATGTAAATAATTATATATACATATATATATAATTATATATATATATATGTGTGTGTATATACATATATATATTTATTTATTTATATTCTATGCATAAATATACGAGAAAAAACAAAATCAGTTTTAATATAACACATTTTTTGGGATGGTATGCACCATGCGTTTCAATACGGGAGGAACTGTAACCATTTATGATTGCTATACATTTTATGGTGCTGAATTATTTTTTATAGACACGTCCCAAGAAGAGGCTCGTTATTAATCTACTTAATAAACTATGAAAGAATGTTAACTTTTGAGGATAGACGTTTATTGAACCCATTGACACTACGTAATATGAGGTCGATAGTTCCCTAGGGGGCTGGTATTTATTTTCTCTCAGGTTGATGCTTTGGTTAAAAAAAGGATGGTAACCCTTTTCTTTTTCTCCATTGTATACTTAATATTTACGCTGGATTACGAGGAATTACGGAAATCGCCCAATTAATGTGGTTGCTCGATCAAAAGCATGAAATATCACCTACGCATTTTCAACAATAAAATCCATTTTTTTACGAAAACTTCAACGGAGTTAAACGTTTTTTTTGTCCAAAGTTATTCATAAAAAGTTTTGCTAGTTAAGGTGATAGAGTGGTGAACCCATTTTTAATCCATGCATCCCCTTATATATTTATGCCCGCAAAGTAAATAATTTATCTCCTTCAACCTTTTAATAGTAGACGACAGCTTAAATTTACGAACGTTTATTTTTTTGTTTAAATATAGTATATTTTTCAGTATTGAGAACATGATAGCTAAATATTGATGTGCATTTGATAAAAAAATTATGAATACGAAGAGCTGTTAACGTTAAGGTATGCCTGTTAACAACACACTTCCTGAGCAAAATACCGATAAAACTTTCAGCGGCATTTGTTTGTTCGACGTGGACAAACGTTCATTATGGTGAAGAACAATGGAACAAAGGTGAAGGTGATCGGTTCATTTACTAATGCCCACTACTGTTGAATAGCTCGAGCGAAGTTCTCGATGAAAGCGAATGCTAGAAACGAAAGCACAATACGACGGGAGGAGACAATCGTGAAAGAGTGGAATGAACCCGTGTACAATTGTGAGAGTTACAGAAAGGAAGAAGAGAGGGACGGAGAGGGATAAAAGGTGTATCAAATGAGGATTTTTGCATATTTGCAATAGAGAGTAAAACATAAACAAAAAAGCTTCATTGAGCCAAACAAAACAAAGAGTGAAAACTTTGCGACTGTATCTGCGTCAGATTTCTGGTGTGAATCCTACCCGAACGCATACAGGAAAAAATACCTAGTTTACAAAAACAACCCTTAGAAAATTACATTCCACGCAACATTTTTGATCACTCGTACAAAGCCAGTTTTACCCTGAAAATATCCAAAAGAAATAACATTAAGGGTGCCCCAAAAATATAAATAAGATATCACCCAAGCCAAATTAACCAAGGAATTCGAGAATGAAATATGTTCCTTACATGCATAAATTACTAACATTCCTTTCAATACCACAAAAGACGCTTTTCATGCCTTGCTTTTCGTCCAATTTCCCAATCACAATCACCCCCAAACAATCCCGGATTTTCACTTTAAATAAGCACGATTAGTAGTTATATCAGCATTAATAGAAGTCAGGAAGAAATGTTTCTAGGAGAGAGACGATTTGGAATAAATCGAATTTGAAAATATTAATATATCGGAGAGTGATAAGGAGATAAAAAGGAACTTGTGAATATGAATACACCTTCACTCATAACAGTTTATCTTTGCGTTAACACTCTGTGGGGTAAATGCTCAAAAATATTGATTTATTGATCCAAGAAGAATAATCTTTTATGTTGCCCAACACAAATGACAGGAAATGGGTCGTTGCCATAACGAGGGTTTCAGAAAAAGCAGAGCAGTTTAGGATTAACACAGTCATTAACGGTCAACGATGGATACAATGTTTGCATAGACCCAGAACTGCGGCATTTAGATACAAAAATAAGATGATTTGGAGGTTTTGGATAAGAAAACTTGTTAAATTTCCACTAAGTCACCTGAGAATAGTAGTAATGAGTGTTCCTTTAAATAATAGGAATGTAATAGCAATAATTAGATTCGCTGTTAGACTAATTGACGGTATATAAGGATTACCTAAATGAAACCTAATATTGGAAGGGACTATGATTATCGATTACAATAAATTCTACCGCACCATCGCTTACCAAAAAAAAAAAAACAAAATACCTTTCAAATAGAACACAGCTAAAAATATGCATATTGTAAGATATTTAATCGAATCAATATTCTTTACGTCTAATTTTTCTTTTTATTCTAAATATTTAGTTGCTTCAGATCAATTTTTATCCAAAGCAAGAAAAATTACCATTCAAAGAATGTGGAAAATTCATCACTGATCTCTTGAATCTACTCTTTTTATATTTCCTTGGTGAAATTGGGTCATGAATGAGAGAAACAATTGGGACCGTCAGCAAAAGTCAAAAAGGAAGAATGATTCATAAAATAAGCATGCAATACAAGTAGTGTAAGATTGGAGTCTTTTCCTAAAAAATAATTAAAACATCGGAGAGCATACAGGTTATGAATATTTAACGTTCTGCGTGAAACGTGATGGGAATTTCTTTCGCGGTGATCAGTATAACCGCAAAGTTTAGCGAATAACGGAGGACTTCAGTACTCGAGCAATTAAAAATTACGTAAAAAATAAATGAAACTTAAAAAACCTACTTAATTAAGAGTGATCACAAATTATTTTATTCATCTTACTGATGAAGCGTTACCTAAAATTTTATTTTGTGTCATTATTTTACTTAATGTTTAATTTTCATGCTTTTTAATTATAATGCGGTGCAAGATTCATTGACTAGACTCCAGTATTGATGCTGACTCAAAACTGAGTCAGCGGCAGCCATTGCAAGTTGAAACATATGCAGTTCACTTAGGACACCGATGGGGGTACGTGACAAGCGACGATGCATTCAAATTTTGCTTCCGTCTAACGAAACCGTCAGTTAAGACCCTTGTAATGCTATATAAGGCTTATGAAAAGTCCATTTTACCCTCTGGCAAAGCTAAAATTATTAACTCATTATGCTTAAAAATGGGATAAAATTTCAAAGATAGGTACACCCAAGGTCCAGCCTCTGCTCTTACCGGAGTAAATATTCACACCACTGCTGCATTAATCATTAAAGAAGAACATTGCAAATAGTCAAGAGCAATATTAGAAATGCAGAAAGTTCAAATGGATCCCAATCACACATCGATAACAGACATATTACACATGAGACTTGCTGTGTATAGGGGGTTCCGCAAAACTCTTGCGAATTCGCGATAACCTCGGAAAACTGTCAGGTGATTCTCATCCTCCTTATATTCCACAGTTAGCCCAAAGTGAATATTTAATATTCCCTGTGTTGAAAAAACCTTCGCGAAAATCGTTTATCAAATTTAGAAGCATGGGTAGATGGAATGAACATGTTTCAACTCAGAACGCCTGACGCAGCACTGAAATTAATTAAACGAAATTTTTAACTCGTACATATTATGTATTTAAATACCAGTACACACATAAAATTAAATTTTCATAGAATATGTTGTACAAAAAAAATTTGTGGATAATTCTTTATTGAACAGCACTCGTATCTAAAAGATATCATTCCGTAAGCGTAATTAAATCAAGGTACCGAATGAGTTTCCAATTTTTCGATCGATTGCATTAGCGCGTATAAATCATTAAATTATAAACGTATTTAACCTCAGTAAAAAAGCAATCATAATTGTGAAATGAGAAATATTTTGAGCCACGTAAATAAAATTCATTCTTCATCTCCCGGTATTTCAATTGAGAGAAAAAGCCTTTGATTCATTGATAGAGGAGGTAGAAGGAAAGAGGGCGTCAAATTAAAATTGATCAGTGGGAGATAAATGATGAATCCGTAATTGCTTCAATTATGCTCTCCAATCAATTTGAACACACGACATGAGTTATTAATCGTTTATGAAATGTTCACTTATTTTCCATGATTTAATACAGCAATGATGACGAAAAGTATATGACGTTTAGAGGCATTCAGAGGGAAGAATGTAATTTCAGATGAAAACATGACTGAAAAAGAAATACGAGAGAATATCGTTTGCCTTTAATAATTTCCATTCGGTGGTTTTTTCTTCTTTAGGATTGGAAAAATAAATGAAGCCTATTAAGTGAACAGTATAACGACATTCATACTACATACATATCTTACATATTACACTATAAATAAATAAATATACAATTAAAAAGAAATCCGTAGTTTCAGGCGTAATTTGTAGGACGAATGGTGTACGAAAGCCGGAGTAGTTTTCCTTATGAAGGTAGTAGGATTATCACGGAAAAAGCAACCAAGGGATATGACACAGCTTGGAGGGACTGGACAACTCGCTACGCATTAAGATATGTAAATGGGGACAGAAATGATCGAAAATTACAGGGATAGCCATTTTGACGTAAAACGCAAGGAAGGAGTTATATTTGCAGATCCGTTTATCATGTGAATAAAATTAACGAAAATTATTATTCAATTGCATAAAAAAGTGAAATTATATCCATTAAAAATTACTTTATCAGTATACTCGTACATTACTACGAGCAAGGTGGTGCTTCAATGCACTAATGTAGATCTCCAAGCAAAAAGCACTCACTGGATACAGCAATCTGAATGCGTTACATAAGACAGATCGTAGTTTCTCGCAGAATTTCCAAGTTAAACTGACCCTCCCTCTTCAGCAACCTTCCCATTCCAATCTTCCCCACCACCCATTCCTGATGTCATACGCTAATCGCCTTCCGCTGGTCCACCGGAAGATTCTGTAATATTCTACATGGCGTACGAAATCGCATTGAAACTACACAGCCATGCCAGTTGCGAACCCATTAACTGTAATTTCCGAGCACGGGTATCTTGGGACTTAAGAGACGGCCATATGCCTCATGTGCGCACAAAAGCCCAAAGGAGTAATTTTTTTAACGTTACGCGAACGTATCTTTCTTTAGCACCTATTTGTCATGCGAAGCTGAGTACTTTGAAAGTTGCGCGGGAGGAGAAGACTGTGCTGTGGGGCAGATGCGATCCTCTTGGTAAGTGTCGCGGCCGGGAGACAAATGTCACCGCGGAGAAAAGGCTGAATGGGGGCGACTGGGATTGCCGGGGGGAAAGGGCGGGAAGAAGAGGTAGGGGAAGGGAAAGGATCTTCAAGGGGGGAAGGGGAGTGTGAAGAAGACAGGAAAGGTCGGGAGAAGGAGAACACGAGAGGAAACCCTGGCGCCTGACCGGACGCTAAAGAAATACTCTTGAAGGACTAGGACCTTTGAGAGTATTTAAAGAACTCCAGGCTATAACGACAAAGTAAAAATGAAATAAACTATCACGATCATTTGTATTTCAAATTAGAGATTGGCTGACAGCAGCCCCCCACTTTCCTAACGTACCTTATGCTGACTCGCTTTCTAATAGGATATCCCTCTAACACCATTTTCTACTAGTCCTTAGTATTTATATTTGTCCCTTGGCTTTTCTCTTAGGACCTTCCCTTCCCTTTTCACTTCAAATATTTTATTCCTTCTTTTCCTTATTGCTCTCCCTGTTGCCGGTTTCTATACCTTTACGTATACTTCTTCGATTGTTATTTGATCTATCCACTTGATCTTCAGCATCTACTTCCAGCACTACGTGTTTATGGTAATTCTTCTCCGGTCTGATCTTCCGATGGTTTATGTCTCAACCCATATAGTACCGAACACCAAATTAATGTTTTCGCGTACTGCTTCCATGCTTACCAGTTTATCTTTCCTGAGCGCACAGTGGCTTCTTCGAGGTGAAAGCCATTCCACCTTCAGATACTTTACACTTCTTGATCTGAATCGAGCTATTTCAATCCCATAACTCACTAAAAGTGCGTTAAAAGTAGTTCAGGAATGGCAATGTAACAAATATGGTACATTATGATCATAGTATATCATTCACAAAATTATTTTTATCAAATCTTCCCAAGATAAATTTTCCCTAGCTTTTTCCCAAAACCTTCATACTTCATTGCACTCACTTTTCCATTGTCTACTTCTCATAATTCGCCCTCGGCCTTCCTCTCTGATTTTCTTCATGCACTGCTTATTTATCTTGGGTAACTATATTGGACTGGGATCTTCATTTTGTTTCTCCTTTCCCTTGTAACGAGAAATATAGTATCCCACTCTTCGAAGTAATACTTCATATGCTAATCTGTCTATCCATATAAGGTTCATCATTCTTCATTATGAACACAAATCGATCGCCTTCAATCCCCTTCTCTCCATCCTAAAATTTTTATTTACAATTGAAATTGTCTTAATCGAGAGTTTTTTCCATATGCAGTAGTTCAATCAGTTATAAAACCCCTTTATCTGAGCTACTGTAATTACAGGGAGATGCTTTTACTTCTATCTTCGTTGGTGATCTCGCCTGAACAGCACAAAGGAACATACGCATTAGAATAGACAGCCACAGTACAAAAATAAAGGATTTATTCTCCCTTTCAACTCCTTCATAGTCATCTTTGATTTAGAACTTCTCGTTCTTCGACTGGGGGGACAGAAGAGGAAAGAAATCCAGCTTGGACCCGATGGAGAATAGAATAAATTATTTGGAAGAGGAGAACTCAGGGTAAAGATAGTGATTCAGTCGAGACCAAAGGAGTGGAAGGGAGGAAGCTGGAGAATGGTGATGACGGAAGGGACGCGATAAAGTAGCCAAAGGAGAGCGGGAGATAAAGAGGAGAAAGAGAGAAGAGGAGGGCAGGAAGGCAGTGGGGCGAGCTTGCCGAACTTAGGCCAATAAAAAGAACGGAGTGCTCTCTCCTTTTGTGCCCTCGCGTACCCTGGAGTGGGCCGCTCACGTGCAGTGGCTATCTTACAAACAGAAGGGTAACCCCCTCAGGGTATAAAACCACTTGAGCAACTCGCAGCGTCGGCGATCGGCTGACAGGGTTTAAGGGTCACACATATAGACGCATGCTGTTTATAAGTGGGCTGAAATTTGAAAAGCCTGCCTCCGGAATGCAATGAAAAGTGTAATGAAATAAAAATATCTCCCTCTTACCATCCTTAAGGCTGCACTTCCAGATCAAACCAATTTTCAACTTTGAGTAATCAACTAGAGAACGCGCTTAAGTTTACAGGCTGGGAGAGCTGTTCTTCAATTAAATTAAGGAAGAGAGCTGAGTACACACAGGGCATATAAAATACCATAAATGCAAGCGCGCTGAAAATATTTCCTCTTGTTTTGCCGCTTCCCGGTGAATTTCCAATGGGAGAATTAAAACAAATGATACCACCTTTCAGTAACTAGTTTGCCGAGTGTCTTTAATCATCACGTATGCCAGAACGAAATGCCGGATTCGCTCGGAGAAGGTTTACCTTTTGAGTCTACGAATTAAGTACACACAAAGCTAAATAATAGATAGGCCGGTATTCTTACGCTAAATATCTGTGAAGCTAAATCTAAAAATCTCTGACGCTTATGTCTGACACATACGCCAACAAAAAGAAGCCCACGTTTCCACTTAACAAAAACCATTTATTCCCAGCTCCATCTGAATAATTTTCCGATAAATAAATTTTAAATATGTTTAAATTATAATTCATTAAATGTTTTTCACAGCCTTTAAGTGGAATTATGCATATACGAGAGAAGAACAAACTATATAAATTCTTCATATCCCTTCAAGTTTCATCTTCTAATATAGTACTTCCATCATAATTCAATGGATTCATAAAATATGAAACAGTTTTTGTATTTGCCAAAAATGTTGTCACCCCGATTTCAATCAACGATTCATTGCCACTTCAGTTTTAGAGCTTATAGAGCAACCACTGTCAATAAACTTTCAGATGTATGTTTTAGCCTCCAGGGAAACCAATACTAAATGAAATGAAAGAAAGAGGACTCACAGTAGCAAAATTACGTTTACTAAAGTAATATTACCTATGTATTGTACATAAACCAAAAGGAAAGGATTTATAATGTGTTTAAGGCGAGGAAGAGTGTTAGCGCCCTTAATAAAAAATGATAATATTTAAAGTAAAATCATTCCAAAAACTGCCACAATGAACAGTTGTGATTCTCGAATGTTAGCTAACAAATACACTTGACCGAGACTAATGATTACGTCCCTTATTCCCAGTTCATTCAGTAGATCCTGACTGCGTCTCACTGGTACAACTTAAATCACAATGTTTTATTTTTTAGGAGTGGACATATTCCTTGTTAGCTTAAACCTCAGTACTTTCATGAGCTCATGCTACGCACATCAATCTACAGGCAATGTGAATTTCATCATACTAAAGTGCACTTTTGGTTATTGGTAAAAAAAACTTCATTCATGAAGAGGTATCGATACTTGTGCCGTCATATTTTTCAGTGTTTACTTTCGATGCTCCAGTGTAAAACAAATGTTTACTACACCTCAAGTGACAGAGCATCTAAAACTATTTACACTTTCCACAAGCATGCCTCAAGCAACACTTTGGTCAATCATGCCTCAGCAGCGCACTATTTCCTGGAGTTTCTTTGAATTGATTTAATGGATCCTTGAGCTAAGAAATAATGTACATCTTTTACTGCACGAATTTCCTAATGACTACTGCTCTTGAATGACGTCATCAACAAGAGGCTCTATTAAGCACATAACAATATGCCTATATGGACGTAACTGGGTTTTCCCTAGTGATTCTAGGTAAATATTTATGTATAATTATATTCAATTGATTGAAGGGCCATGTAGTATCAATCGTTCTGTTTTAAAAATTGACCAGGAATTGAAAATTATGATATAAAAGTCTTAAACTGGGCAATATACTAGAATTACATCAACCATTTGAATAAAATTCCCACTACGCGGGAGAGCTCTTGAATTACATTAATAGTGACACCGCATTGGGAACATAAGCACTTGTGAACCGAAAAAAGAATTTTTCTATGCAGAATTTTGCACGTGAAATTATAAAAACAACCAAAACGACCTGTTATCATTTTGAACTCTATATTATTTTGTTTAACTATCCTTGGGCGTTGCCTGTTGAAAAACTCACCGGCCTGAAAATAAGAGCTCGAATCCCCGAAAAAGGATAGACGCACTGCTGTCGTGATCGTATGTATGAATTTTCAGAATTGTTTCGATGGGTCGAAGTGACTAACGTTGTACATTAATTCCACTGATGACTATCATCTGCTATACTATCTAACTAACATATATTTTATTTTCAGAATGCCTTATTACTATGACAATTTTTGATATCGTCATAGAGATTTTGGCGCAAAAATTTTATTTCCTTATGCACTACGAATTAATTGGAGGTTTTTGAAATGTGGGTTTGGAGGAGGATGGAGAAGGTGAAATGAACCGAAAGGAAAACAAATAAGGAAGTGGGGAAGGAGAAGGGTGTGCTGGGAGTAATCATAAATAGGCAGGAAAATGGATAAAAAGTATATTGACCGGCAGTGGGATGAGGGGAGAATGTTAGGCAAACAAGGCAAGGGCAGGCATAGGATATTGAATAAGGCACAACAACATGAGCGGTAATACGAAAGCTCTATATTCTATGGTGGATGGAAAAAATGAAAAAAAAAACGAGAAGGCACCCTGATGCTTAATCAGACGCATAATTGCTGGTTAAACGCCTAAGTGCCACTCGGGGCGGTTCCAGACTTTTCCCCCCCTTCTCAATACATATTAATCAAAAACAATTAGAAAAAAACTAAAACAAAGTATCCGAAAAAATCGGTGCAACGCCAATTACCAACACGTGCCCTAAGATTGTCATTTTTTTAAAACTTGGAAGAAGCGTGCTTTAGGAATCATACAAATAAAGTAATACAGTGATGTAAATAGGCCGCGTAGACAATAGAAAAAGGTAGCGGTGGAGTTACTTAAATTCACACGAAGGATGTTTTATTACTATGATATATTTTTATTTTATTTTAAAAACGTGACGGCATTGAGGTAATTATAACGTGTGTATGTATATATATATATATATATATATATATATATATATATATATATATATATATATATATATATATATATATATAATTAAAAAATGGTTAATAACAATGATAGGTTAAGAGATATTTATTGCCTTATTTGCGGGACTTACAAAAGTTGGCACGGCTCATTTAGTGATTCAATAAAAACCTACTTCTACCGATAAGACTACAATCAATTGATGATTATGAAGATACCTTCCAATGGAAACAGGAAAAATATGGCTTTCATAGAGTGAAATTCAATCTTTAATAGAAGAGTGAGCAAGGTTATTAGGATGTGGTCGATGAGATCAAATATAACAGGGTATTCAGTGCGAGGAAAAAGGTTAATTTTAGGCGAACATTCTGCGAAAGACTTTGGGAACTTCAAAAAGGAACAAATTAGACCGACAAAAATAGTGAATGCATTTTAGCCGGCACTGAATTTTATTTGCATGTTTACTGACCTTACATTGGCCCACAGATTTCCATTTTTACCCCATTTGTGATAATTTACGCTGATTCTCCGACCATTGCAGGAGACCAAGAGTGCCGCCCACAAATAAATGCCACTTTGAGCGGAGTGCCCCTCCCGATCCTCCCTCCCACCACGTTCCATACTAGTGCGTTTAATCGTCCCTTAAAGAAAATATGCAAAAGTTTGCCTGAATCAGATTATACCATTTGCCTCCTGATGGTGATGGCAAAAACTTTTGCAATTTAATCCAAAAATAGGAAATATTGATTTATATTTTTGCCATAAAATTTAGTTTCTTCTTTAAAAAAAAGAAAGTGGCTAAGAAATGAATATTTCTGAGGGGATTGTTTAAAAAAATGCAATGAGAGCCACATTATTTTGAATAAAGGGAACCGAACTTGTACAAGAAAGAAACGTGTCGAAATAGTGACTATATTTTGTACATGTAAATCTTTTTTTCTGAAGAAATTTAAAGTAGTCATGTTTGCCCATACACAATGTTGTTTATTTAGAAATATTTTTAATCCACATATATAAGTGAATAGGATCATTTATCGAAGAGTTTGATGACAGAGAAATTAAATTTATAACATCACTTAAAATCTACCATTAAACATAAGCATTAATGTGCATTAAATAAAGAAATACAATGTATACATCCACTGTTCTTCAATGTATTCATCCACTGTTCAAAATAACAGTGGATGTATACATTGTGTTTCTTTATTTAATGAACATGAACTTCCACAAAGTTGAGCTTAAAACAATAGAAAGCAGAAGTATTAATGGCCTGAAAAACTGGACTCGTGACTAAAAATCTTTTCAACAGAAATCCCGAAAGGTTCTCTCCCGAAACGAAGGGAAAACGTAGAGGATAATTGAATCCTCGGATTTATTGTTCTCTGGGCTCAATTTAATGGTTTACGGATGGTACGCTCATAGTTCCGTCATGATACGAGTTTTTTCCAAGTTTATCTTACATTCTTTGCGATAAAGAAAAGCGCTCGCCATGGATGGTCACTCTTGTATTATGATGGGAATGATAAGGTCCTCCAACGATAGCATCAGAGGACCCACAGTGCATCGGCTATCGATTTTCCCGGGCAAAAATAGCTTCGAGAGCGGCGTATCGCGCCCTTCCCCCCCATTTGGGACGCCGCCGTCCCTCTTCACGGGTGCGTGAGCAAATGAGTCGTACTCCTGTCACTTGCTTCACAACGCGTGCAACCTTTCGCGCGAATCATACACCCGCCGGATTACATGACTCGCGGTGGACCGTGGAGGACGGATTAACCCTCCTCTCTGTCACCCCACCGAGAAACATACAGCGTGAATACCTCCCATGGGAACGGGAGGTAAAAAATAACATGCAAATCGCTGAAAGAATGGTGAACGCATATCCATCTGAAGTAAACTTCGCAAACTCGCGAGGAGGGAGAATGCGATGAGTTAAGAGTGGAGGAGAAGTTTCGAAATTAACTCACTCATCGCACTCACCCAGACCACTTGGGGGCGGCGGTCATTGCCTCCCTCGTGGAATGGAGGGGGAAGGGGTCCAGCGCCCTCGTCTTCATGCGGGTGGGTTTTATTTTTTCTTCCTCCCTTGCGATAACCGCACCTTCCCTTCCCAGTTTTCCTCTAAACTCTGATCTCCCCGTTTACAGCATCATTATCGAGACGGGTTGCAGGTCGTGGAGAGGTTAGAGGTCATCTCCTAAGGGTCTAGAGAGAGGAAAAGCTGTCGGGAACAACGTGGGAATGGCTATAATTTCGTAAATTGATGCGCGAGAGTCGTTGTTCTCTCCTTCTGCCTCGCCATTCTCTGATATATTATATCATCCCTCGTGTGAGCCCCCCTCCCCTCAGTAAGAGGGAAGAAAACAAAATAAACATGTTTTAGCCGCCACATTCCGTGTTCCCAAACATCGTCCGTCGCTTGGAAAGTTTTAATTCCTTAGTCCCAAGAGCCTCCGACTCCATCAGCGTCCTCCTCCCCGGATTAGGTCGACGCCTCCAACCACCACCTGCTGGATCAATTTCCTCTCGCCTCGGACTTAAAGGCGCGCCCGATCCTCAATTTCTTTCATCCGCTCCCCGGTTGCGTGTTATTCTCGAACGGTGTTGCCGATTATTAAGGGCCCGCAAAGGGTGCGGTCTCCATGGAAACGAAGTGAAGTAGAGGTTAAGGATTCGGGATCGGGGACGGAGAGTGCCCGGTTGGAAGAAGAAAAAAACTCTCGAGAGGAACTGGAAAGTCATTTCTGGCCCGCCCATTGGCCTACGGCTTGCCTCATCATCCCGCCGGGATGGAGATATCCCTTAAATTCCGGGACCTCCCCCATACGGGACTGCTCTCGCACATACTCCATTTTTAACAACAGGGATTCCCTGGCCTCTGCCAAACGAGGAGGGAGGCATGGCGAGGGAGGTATTGCCGTGAATTGGTCGTTAGGTCGTGCTTAGCCTGCGCCGCCTCTGATTAACGGTGCAGAAAGCTCCAGCTCAGCGCACCATGTTCATAAGAAGAACGTGCTGCTGTACTAACGCCTGAGCCACGTCATAATTAGTTAAAGCTCACTAATATACAAAAACGAGGACCAACTAACGTGTTCACGTGTTACTGGTTCAGTGTACATAGGTATTTCCTGTTTTTCCGAGAAAATTTACAACGGATGTGTCTTTTACTATTTCTCCAATTTGAAAGCTATAAAAATTAATATATAATTTTATGAACGAAAGAGAGGAGACTGATTCGCCCATTCAACTCCAAGTGCTTTCGTGTTTAAACGAGTATTTATGAGCTAATTTATGCACATTCGAATGAGTATTGAAATTTAAAGTAAATCTTCAACTCGCCGTCACTGGTTCACGAAAAGATATACGACTCCGACACTTACGGAAGAATCAAATTCAGATAATTTGTCTAGAGTTAACTATGAATAAAAAAGCTCCATTAAGCAGTCTTTCCCTACAAATCACATCGACCGTAGACATAGAAATTTCACGTCATCATTTTAACGTTTAACGTCGAAATCTGAGTCGTGTTTTTAAATAAAGTATGTGGAATTAAAAAGTCAATAATTTCATTTCAATACATATCATACTTGTTTGTGAAAACTGTTTCTAGTTCAATGAAGGAGAAACATCATGACAAAAATTAGCAAAAAGTGTCGTTTTTTAAGGAAATAATAAATCAACATTATGAAACCAATACAACCGAAAGTATATAAAGACGCGTGCTTGAATGGAGAAGAAGATTCACCGGAAACCTGAGAACGATATCTGACCGACGTGTTTCCCGTGAAATAGTCGAATGAGCAGGAATTGAAAATCGCACTGCTTAAATACCATCGCAGTTTCACGCCGTGGGCCCTCCACCCTTCGTCCACTTCCACTTAACTGCACCCCATTCTCCGCTTCCCTCTTCCGCTCTCTTCCTTCGCTCTCCACACCGTCCGAGGCCGATCCCAAGCCTGGGATGCCCGCTCAATGCCATAAAACGAAGGAGATACAACGTACGAGTATGCAGAGATGGAGCTTGCTGTATATAAATAACGAAAACACGGGAACGCTCGATTTTATCACTGACATGTTCATGACGTTGATATTTTTAAGCCCAAATTCTTAATGCTCTTGAAAGGAAAATTAGGCGTAATAGAATCTCATTAAGTAAAATTAAAGGGAGCATCTCAAATATAATTAATGTTCCACATAGCTGGTAAAAGATAAAATGCTTGCTACTGACGACTAGATAACATTTATTTTTATAATACAAGGTATCTCTAAATATATTACACCATCAGCCATTGGAATATATTACATTACTATATGATTTATTCCTCTTCGTTATGTATACTGTCGTCGAATCAAGTCAAAAATACGAGGCATATTCATAAAGTAAAGGGCGTTTGTTTATATTTTAATATTGGCGCTTCAGAACACAGTTTTACTCCTACAGCACCATCTGCTGATTCCTTGAGAAGCTATATCAGCATTTGTTTTATTTCAGAAGTTGTTTGCTTGCCCGTGCATGCAAACAACGATGTCCGCGACAATCGTTGGTCCCGCCAGCTGTGAAGTACATTCTGTCATACGATTCTTGTATGCCAAAGGATTGTCTGCTGTTAAAATTCTTCGAGATTTATGCCTAGTTTATGGACTTACAGTTATGAGTGAAGGAAAGGCTAGACAATGGTGCCGCGATTTTAAAAGTGGACGAACAAACGTCCATGACGAAGAGCGAAGTGGCAGGCCCAGTATTCTGACCAATGAAATTTTTTCGCAAGTGGAACAAAAACTGCGATGTGATCGTCGACTGACGATTAATGGCCTGGCTGAAAACTTTCCTCAACTTGGACGCACTACTGTCTACAATATTGCCATGGAAAACCTCGGATACCACAAATTGCGTGCAAGATGAGTACCGAAAATGCTCACTGACCACCACAAAGAGCGAAGAATGTCCAGTGGACGAGAGTTATTGGACAACAAGATGGAGATTATGAGACCTTGCACCTAGCGACTACTTCCACTTCTTACACTTGAAACAGTGGCTCGGTGGACAACGTTTCAAAACCGAAGAGGAACTCAAGAAAGGCGTTGTCAATTGGTTCAACTCTCAGGCGGCGAGGTTCAAAGCAGAGGGGTTAAAGAAGCTGGTACAGCAGTGCGAAAAATGCTTACAATGGAACGACAATTATGTAGAGAAGTGAAGTAGATTTGTAGCTAACTAAAAGTGCCAATCAAATGTGTTTCATATAAGTATATTTTTTCCTGTGACCAAACGGCCCTTACTGCCTTACTTAAGGTGAGCATGCCTTGTATATCAATTTGGAGACACGGTACACTTGGACATAAAAATACTGAACAAGGAAAAGGGCACTCGCACACGGAGAGTTAGGGTCATAATCTTTTGTTTCCACTCGTATGTGTGTCCATGTGTGTCGTTCAAGATTGCATCCATCACGAGAATGTTCTTGAATTCGGTTAACGTTGAAAATAAAAAAAATTCAAGTTGGTGGTACAAAATATTTCATAAAATTTGCTTCACCTTTGCTGTTTAAATGTAGATAAATAATCCAAGGTTTGAAAATGTTTTTTAGTTGATACAAAGGTAGCAATAGTTGGAAGTTATTTTTCAAAGAACCTTCCATTCAGCGAAAACGAATTAATTCTTCAAAAATTTGGCAACTTTTACAAACAAGCTTGGATGCAAATTCAAACTTTTTACCCGGCCAATTTCAAATAAAAATTCACGATTAGGCACAAAGAGAATTTGATTCCCGGTAATGGATAGCGGCACGTAAATTGTGCGATTGTCGGGATATGCAGTTCTGAGAACATATAAATGAAACACATGTGAGAGAGAGGTAACTACTCGAGATTTTTTCCACAGTGCAAATGGATGATTTTACTCAACATCTTCACTTCTCGGCAGAGGTGAGAGGTATGATGTGTCCTGAAGCTACCAAGGCACACCGAGTGTCAAACCTCTTCACCCGGACTGCCCAGCCCTCCACCGCCCGCCACTCCACCCTCTCCTCCTGACCTCTCCCCCCGCACCCAGCAGGACACGCACTCTTTTCGTGGAGCCTTCTTCGCCTGATGGGTGTGGACATTCGAGTTGGGGGCGCACGGTCGAGTGACGGGACTGGCCGTCCGCTGCTCAACTAGGATGTGGGTGAGAAAGAGGGTGTGAGAGAGGGCACCCTTCCTCTTTACACACCTTCGTCCGCCACCCATGCCCTCCCACTCCTCTCTGTTTTCGCTGTTCCCCGGAAAACACGACCGTTCCTCCCTCGCCCGGGAGCACCGTCCACGGGAAACCACATCTGTCAGGGCAACACGCCCCGCGTCGGTCCGTGGAGAGGGCGAGAAAAAGGAATCGGGGAGGAGCGACGAGGGAAATGGGACTCAAAATGCGTGGAATGGGAGGGTTCGGTCGGGGATTGGGAAGGGGAGTAGGAGGTGGTCCTTTTGAGGTACATTTTCCATCGTCGAGATAGACTTGGGGAGGAAAGTTGGATGGGGGGGATGAAATTTCATGAAAGGGGTATGAGATGGAAAAAATTTGGAGGAACGCGAAAGAAATTTGAAAAGGGGCCGAACTCGGGAGACTAGGTTGTAACAAATGACAAGAAGGACGTTTTTTGAAATTCCTCCTCATTTTAAAGATATTATTTCTGAGGACTCTAGTAGTGTCCCGAAATTTTACGCAATTCTGTCTCATGTTTCCTGAGTATTCCCTCCCCCGCAGGCCTATGAATACCTTTTCCCTTTTTGATGCGACTGAAACTGGAATGGGATATGACATCATAAGATTTCTCCTCTAATGGTCTAGCTACCCGTGAAATACGGGAATGAATACCCATTTTCTGGATGGTTTAAATGTGTAGGAGAATTAAATTAACACGGCAAAAATATGGTTAAATTCACGGAAATACGTGGAAAATCCATTAGCCTTGGAATGCTCAGAAATAGCGAGGCAAATGGTTCCAATCCACAACTGGACGCGAAATGGAAATTATATTATTATCATTAATAAGTAGTCTACCGGTAAAAGTAGGTTTTGGATGGACACAGCTACCAAATTGTGTGACTTCTAACAAAACACAATCCAGCAACCTAGTCTACATCAGAAATGAAAAATGAGAAATAATATAACACTCCTTTGACATTAATCCTCTTGATTTTCCAGCAGTTCCAACCAAGTGCAAGATTTTACGATCAGTAGATCTCGTATATTTCTCAGAAAAACATCCACTGTTTATTAAAAACTTTAGCGCCCAATACATGAGCTTTGCTACAAATTTCCATCAAAAGATTTTCATATAACTTTCCAGTATACACAGAGTAATATTTAATTCCATACATATAGCTAGCAAATAATTGAAATCAGACAAGAGAATATAAGCTGGATTAAAATATAGAAGTGCGTAAGCCGGAATGATAAAATTAAACAACGAGATTAATTAATTCAAGGGTATTTAAGAGATATAAGGTTTTCAATTTTCTTAAATTCTATGAGAGAACAGTTTATCTCAATCTTACCTTGAAATATCCATACAGCCTAAGGTTACCATAAGCTCCCTGCAAAATGTTATTTTTTATCAAATGGGTAGGATTCATTGGTGGGAAAAATAACCGTTGTTAACCAACACATTATGTGTACACAAAATCCTGAAGCGAAATTATTACAAAAGAAAACATTCACGAAATTTAATTTTCACGATTTTTTGCAATGTGTGGGAACTACTTAAAAATATGCGAGAATGGAGTTATATGTCTGTTTGAAATAAAGTAATCTCCAACAAATGTGCCCATGAATGTAAACTTCCCGATGAAAGCTTAGCATTTGTACTGATACTTGAAAACTGCTAAGCGGCGAGAATGCCTTTTATGTTAATTTAGCCGACGCGATATTTGAAAATAATGGAAAGAAAATAGGCTAGTGTCTTCACTGAAACATTAATATCCCATTAAACTAATATGAACCACAAGGCAAAAACACACGCACAGCACGAAATGCCTTGAAATGCATTAAAAAAAACAGGTATATAGTATGAGTACGGTAGCGGAAGGAAATCTTTAATATCGGAGTGTTACTTTAACCTTCAACCTCTCAAACATTTATCAAAACGGGGAACAAAACATTCTAGACAATACCGCTTAATACAAAGACGGGCGAGCTATATTTTTTGCGACGGACCACGTCTATTGGAAACAGATATACTTTTTTTGGCTTCGTGACTGATTAATTAATAAGACCAATAGTTCGGCAGTTGAATGTTTGATGCAGTGGTCAAATCCTCAATCTACTGTAAACACATCCAAAACACATATTGGCGAACTATTGCTTCAAGTCAATGCATTGACACAAAAACAATCAATAAAACATTATTCATCTTTCTTTCCATGAGAGGGGAGTTGACGGGCCATAAAAATGCCTTCAAACAAATTCCCGTGCTTAAGAAAAAAGTTTATTTTGCTCTTAATTCAATATATGCGTTCCTTTAAAATGAATCATACAACTAAGACATTCTTGTAACAAAAGAGATTTTGCCCCTCGACAATAGACAATGCCTAGCTGGTTAAAAAACCGAAAGACTTATTACATTCTTACATTCTACAGAAGATTCTTATAGAAAAATATAGGGCTACACCTTAGCTTGAAAATTTCTCCACTGACAAGCACATTTTTCATAGCTTAAAAATAATCTGTAATTAAAGGAAAAGTAAGAAAGCATGCATGCATGATTATCACTTTCATTTACATTATTTTCATTAAGAATTGCGACAGAACAAAGTCACCCCGAACATAAATAACAAGGTATCTTTCAAATTTATTGCCAATTTGCCTTAAAATTTAAGCTTTCCAGGATTTTAATTGGGCTTGCCCACTATTTATTCCATTGACATTTTACATTGAAAAGGTATTCCGAATAACAAAGACCAGACGAACAAAAAACTCCCTTCCTTTTTGAATCGCCCCCTATTATCTTAGTTATAGATGAAAAAATATTAGTTGCAACGGTTTACTGAAGGGCTGACCGATACATATGCAATTATAAACGTATTTTCTCGCATCGATCAGGCCCTGCATCGATCTAACCATGCCAGAAGGGCGAACTATTACCTCATAGACTCGCTATTCGGGAAAATATCTGATGACGTTATCCTCGAGGGGGCGGTTTCTATTCCTTATTTTCAGTTCTGCTTAATGAATCAAAGGTTGAGTTTCAAAGAGATATTTTTTGCGTATACCTTCCTAAATGGCGAAAAAATTAAGATTTTGACGCCAGATTCGATGTCCAAAATTTAATCAAAGGAACAAAAGCGCGAGCAGGAACGCAAATGAGAAACTTAGAAGAAAAAGGGTGAATGATATAAAAACGAGTAAAAGGACTGAAAGACTGATGGAATTCCAATGGCTGCCGGTGGGAATAATTAACGCTGGAAATGGGGATACCAAATGAGAATTCAAATAATTAAGTGGAAATGCAACACACTACCAAATAGTTAATGTAACAGACGATATAAAAGGTAAACTAATCGGAGTTACAACGAAAAGTAAGACAACAATTAGCTTTTCTCGTCTTTGGTGTGAAATATATCGTTTAAAAAACTTAGAATATAAGAAATGTAGGAAACAAAGATAGTCGGTTGAACGAAACAACGAAGAGAAGAGCGGATGGCAGGATTTTTGAGGAAATGAGAAAACATTTGAAATACAGCCGCTTGCTACCTAAAAAGCTGATTTTGCGCAAATAATAATAGGGTGCTTCTAAAGGAGAACTGAACTTTCAAAAATACTTGACGAACTTCTGACGACGATAATTGTGGCAACAAACTATCACGTCGACGAGCTCGACATTTCCTCACATAACGGGAAGTCACTTAACTTCTCAGTAAGCGCAACCATTTCACTGGAAACCAATCTACAGGGGATATTTACCGTTACGTGGAACAATACAAGGAGAAATGAAAAAATATGACCTGAGGGGAAATGAAATAACTGAAATAAAATACTACTTCTCAAAAGGCATTTAGACGAATTTCAGCAGTGGAGGCAAGCACAAGAGAGGAGTAAACAAGAATGGCGATTGGAGAGGGGGAAGGAGACAACTGGGGCGATTGAAGGTTTACAGACTGCAGAGTGAGGGTGCAATACCCTGAATAGAGGAAATTTCAGAGAAGTGCGAGTTGGAAGAGTTTATAGTACTCGTAATGTACGGGCACTTGCGGAGAATGAGTTGGGGTAGATTAAGGGACGAAGCAGACAAGTGGGAAAACGAAAGAAACTAAAGTTGAAATATATTTTTATCGCAATATGGAATATGCAACGATGGCAGAACAAAGGTAATTTATATTAAAGAAAACTATTTCAACAGAAAAATGTAAATGAGAGATGCACAATTTTCAGGGCATATTTTTATTAGAAAATAGGATGAAACAAATGAAAATGTTACTTCGATTAGGTCACATAAATTCCTCCGTCTTAAAAATTCTCCAAATATTTTTAATACATTAATATAAGTACTCAGATTGAAGTACACTGCCTCGCCCCATTAAAAAAAATAGTAGTGAAATGTGCAAAACGACTTCCGTCACTATGAATTATGCTGTCAAGAGTGAATATATTTATGACGAAAAAACGTGATGTACGAAGTTGTTATATCGTACACAAATACAGCCTTCAATTAACCACCATATTTGAAGAAGACCTTGAAGTCGTTTTATTGTCAAAATAAAAAAAATCAGCATATGCCGAGATTTCTCCGGAAAAGCATTTCGATTCAGCACTCCTATTTTTTTGGAGAGAATAATATTTTTCAAATTCAAAAAAAATATAATATGGCTTCGAAGGATGCATGAAGCATTTTAGATACCTTGCGGAACAGAGAATAAAATATAGTTCAATTCCATTTTTTCAGGATAGTTTAGCATCTGTAATAAGGTTAGGTGAAAATAACCATGAATTTCTCGAAATAATTTAAGCTAATACTGGCATTCGAGGAAATAAGAACCATCTTACAAATGAATATAAACTATGCACTTTCGTTGAGATCAAAACATCTAATATCTGTTGCGCTTTTAATGAAGCCATTAATTTTCACTAAAATTAAAGATATTTCTCATTTTTTAAACCTTCTGATCTGAAAGAAAAGATAAATTTATTTTGCCAGGTAGTTTGATTTAATTCAAAACTTTAGTAATCTAAATTACTTTGCTAAAGTTTAAGTCCTTTTCAACTAAACTAGATTACTTTTGCACTGTAGAGATTCAGGTGTGATGTGTTGGAATCGTTCCATAATAACAGAAACAGATAAAAACACACAATTTTCCACTTCTTAGATTCTTTAACACCGACTAGTTTCGGTGTACTACATTTGAAAAAGGTTTGGTACACCGATACTTTTCAGTACTAAGGAATCTTAAATGTGGAAAATTGCAAGTGTTTTTCTGTTTCTATAATTAAATTACTTTTCCCATTTCCTTTCGCGGAACTGCATTATATGAGAAGATAAAGAGGATTGTGGAAAAATTTCAAAGACACTGCGAGAGATGCCGCAACAGTAACTTTAACGGAGTCATCCGCTACGTGTGCATTACAATTCAACAATTTCAGAGAGTAAAAATCATCCGCTAAAAATCATTCATCCCGGTCAAGGCGAATGATTTTTACTCTCTGAAATTATTGCATTGTAAGGATTGTGGAAGATTAGAAATAGGAATGATTTTTTACAAACTAAAGTTTAATCATAATTTTATCCGAGGTTAGCGCACAAAATAAGAAAATTCGTAGGACACGTGTGTGCTTTCCTCTGATAATACACAATGAGGAGAGGAAGGGGGAGAGAAAGGGGCGTGAGTGAAGGGATGAGAATGAGCCTCACTTGGGGGAGAGGAGTCAACAGAAGGAAAGAGGGAAAGAGTTAGATAGGGAGAAATGGAAGAGGAGAGTTGTGGGAGTGCTTCGAGTAGGTGACCCTTTTTACAACGATTCTGGGAAACCGTTCATCCCGTGGCCCGCCGCTCTGCCTCGCTCCGCCGCCTTTCAATCAACCGACCAGGCTGAGGGGAGGAGACGAAAGATATGTACATTTAAGAGCCGGAAAGAGAAAGACAATGAGGGAAACTGAGGAAGATGGAGTAAGAGAGAGAGAGAGAGAGAGAATAAGGGTTGATGGACTGAGGTGGGGCTGAAGGGGCTGAATGAGGTAGGGTCGGCGTGAGAAAGGGAACGCTTTGCATGACAGACCCGCCTAATGCAGAGAGTAAAACAGACGATATATGCCCATACCTCACTAAAGCTCAGAAGCGAATGGCACATTGAGGCGGAACAGGTTGCGAGTGGGGCTAATGAAGGCGAATTATCTAAGGGATTGGCAGATACGACGGCAATAAAGATACGTCCCTATTGTGGTGCGATTACCTACTGGGACCAAATTTAATATGGATATCGTGGTTGACGTGGGGGTTTACGCGGACATTGTTTTGAACTACTATAGGATTAATGGCCGAACTGCACAAAATTCTTGGTTCCATAATACGCACAGAACGGGGATGATTTCAGGGAGGGGAGACATACTTATTTTGATCTACAATAAGGGTTTACGAGTACCAGCATTAGTGCAGTTTTATTATCAGTTTATGCAAACATCATTGCATTGATAGAAAATATCATACACTCGTAATAAACTGGACCAGATGATTTAACAGCGAACCGAATTTCAATAACAATAAGCAATTAAACTTTTTAAGATTTATAAGATAAATAAACAATTAAAATACCTAGTGGCATTATTCCTCGACATACCTCCTCACACTAAATTCCAAACAACTCCTTCCCCGGTCTTAAACTCAGCTTCTCCACTTACCTTACTATCCCTCCCAATATGAGCACTTAATTGACAACGGACAGCGTCCATCCAACCAACTCTTCCTGCATCAGGCATCCACACATTAACTTTCTCCCGGGTGATGGTCCCCTCTTTGGCCAAAATCCCGTGCCGGAGAATTTTTTTTCGCCTCGCTGTTATATTCTCGGGTAAAGGATTACAACCCATTTACGGCGCGCATATCGCGGCAATTTTCATAAAAATGAAACGCACGGGTACCTTTACGAGGTATTTACTCGTAGGTGGCGGATTGTAAGGTGGACGAAATCCCGTGGGGCCGTTTACCTTTGGTAATTCCCTAGGGAAAAGTGGCAACCGAGCAACGAATTCGGCAATTCAGAAGCCAAGCATCTCCTTTTCGCGGCAAAGCACGCCTCGTGCCGAGGGGCTTCGGAGGGGATTTTCTCCCCCAGAATCTTTTCAAGCGGACAGATACATAAGCCGTCGCTGCAACCGACTGTTGGAGCAGAACAGTAAACTTCAAACGAAACAGGACGTCCCGTTTGAGCTCGTCGGAAAAGACAATGGGGGGAGGAAATGCGTCCGTTTTTCGAAATCTGGTGGATTGGGCTTGGGGATAAAAGGGGACGGGGAGTAAGACAAGGGATTTTCTCTACGGTGAGGGGCGGCGCCATTTGAGCGGAGAGGTCCGCTAGGCATCGCAGGCGTGCACGCGCTGAAATTGTTTCTTGTCTCCGAGCATGGGGCCTCAAACAAAGGGAAGGCTGTTACGCGCAAGGAATAATAATTGCTGGATCAACCTCATTCGTTCCCGGAAGGAGCATCTCCTATCTTTAGCTAGCTTTAAACTCAAATACTAAACCCCAATAGTGCAAAGACCGTCAAAGGCGGAAGAGCAAGGGATCACGCCATTTTTAGAGCAAAAAAGTTTTCATGTTACGCATGCAAAAATTGGCCTTGACCATTATGACCAAAAACAAAGAGGCAAAAGTAAGTAGAGATGAATTTACTTCACGAAATACTTTTAAAATACTCGTAAAGTTCAAACAAGAAATACCTATATTATTTCAAAGAAAACGAAGTTTGGATCTCAAGTGACGTTCCAACGGCATAGAACTGAAAATGCGAAACGAACTACACACTCAAATGTTTTGAGGAATTTGACTTCCCACCTCTCATAAATAAAAATAAAAGAAATGGTGACAAGAATATTTTAGTCTGCATATGGCAGGGTCCGCCGTTCGGAGGACCTTATTGAAAATAATGCAATTACTACCCAACAGTACGCACTGACAAGTTTTCGCCTTGGGCAGATCTCATCAGTCACAAATTTCAATGAAACAATGAGGAAACGAATATATCTTCAGTAAGATTCACTAAACTGCAACGTTATTTGATTGTGTAACCTTTATTAGCATATAAAAACAACTTACTGAGTGCCAATAATTATTTTAAGGTAGCAATCGCTAATTAACTGCTTCATTTTATTTTTCATTGCGGTTTATGCAAAGCCTTGGCTGTTTTCGTATTCTTCACGCAAGCCAATTGTGTTATGAATGTCGTTGTTATTTGATTCTCTTTCGTGCATTACTTTCTTCATTCCTTACCCCGATGTTCTTCTCGGTCCCCCCTTCTGATTCTAACTGCGAGTTCTCGATTATTCATGTTCAAAGATCACCTCACCTCCTCACCCATTACTCCCAAGTGTTCGTACCAAGACAATCTCTTTCTTTCTATCCTATCTAGTATATCCTCTTGATATTCATTCTTTCTCAAATTACTCATTTGATATATGCTGTAATCTCGAAACTCTGCAACTACTAATAGTATCCATCCCTAAGCATTGCGTCCCCACATGCTAATGTGGTATATTTATTACTATATCTCAATAGGATACCAAATTTCATTTAGAATATTACGGTATTTGTCTATTCGAGGGCATCAACGCTCTCCTCACAACTCGGCATATACTAAAGGCGAGACTAATTTATTTTAATTCTTACATATTTTGGCGATGTTCCCGTCAGTATCTAAACCATCTCCTTTATTCCCCACAGTTAATTACTCCGTCTTCTCAGAACTCATCTTAACTTAATAACATATACCTGTATTATTGATAGTTTCCAAGCTATGCAAAGAGTACCATTGGCATATATTGTAATGATAACCTGGCCATATGCCAAATAAAGTGTATAGAGGTATGAATCGCCAATCTGCACTCCTACTTTCCGGCATTTTCTAGTTCAATTATTAAGACGATAGAGAAATATATATATATATATATATGGACCGAAAGGAAAACAAATGAGGAAGTACTGGAGATGGTGGGTGAGGAGAGGGGTTTGTTGAGAGAAATCCTATGGAGACAGGAAAAATGGATGAAAGGCGTATTGAGCGGTAGTGGAATGTTGAAGAAGGTAATAGAGGGGAGAATGTGGGGCAAGCGAGGTAAGGGTAGGAACAGGATAGGGATGTTGGATGGGATGAAGGGGGGAAAGAAATACACAGAGATGAAGAGGGACTTGATGTAGTTTAGGTTGCTCGATTGGGTTTTGTTTGGAGTTACAAAATATTTATTTGATAGTTGTGTCCATCCAAAAACCTACCTTAACCGGTAGATTACCTAATAATATATATATATATATAGAGAGAGAGAGAGAGTTTATTAGATAAGGAGATAGAGCTTTATTATTTATTTTTACAGTTATATATATATATATATATATATATATAATCGATATATATACATATTTTATGTATATATATAAAAAACTAACATGCTACAAAAGAAATACTTCGGAATAAATAAAAGGCATCTGATGAAGAAGGCCAATTCAACATATTGGATATTCTTGCTGAAACTTCTCACTTTCAGTAAGCATATCCTGTGATGATGAAATCAAGAGTTTTTGTGAAATCATAAGTTTTATTCCTCTAGCGATTGGAACTACTGCTCCAAAATTCACGACTGTTTCAAGTTTTATTTAGCGCTGACAGCTACGCTTAGAAGCGATGCGAAAATTAAAACCAGAATCTTTTATTTTATGCCTGGAAGTTATGAAGAATTCTTTAGCACAAATCCCTCCACTTCCAAGAATAGATAGTCCTTAACAGAGAGTTGAGGAAGTTGAACAGAATTCATTCCTTCAGAAGGAATTCAAAAATATTCCTCAAGCTACCCCATGGAAGTTACACGGAAGAAGGGCCATATCTCGGAATTTTGCGAACAAAAGAATTGCTTTGAAAGAGCCAAATAATCAATCGGCGAGACCATACCGCCGAAATTTTCGTAAATAAGGATTGTGTATCCAAAAGAAAACAGTTAAAGGAATTTAAACGGAAGAGAGACACCAGCCGATATTATCAAAAAGCTTTCAGAGAGTATGAGAGAGATAGATCTCTTTTAATGAATAGCGTTCATTCACCAAAGGTGAAATTAAATTGACGCAGGAAATAGAAAGACAGATGGAAAATCTTTTTATGAAGAACGAAATGTCCTTCTGAATTAATTATGATTGAACCGAGAGTATCCGCGACTATTTTTATCACCCCTTTAAAAATGAATAGGGAGAGAGAAACGTGCACTGAAGCGTCCTTATCAAGATGCCAGCGGTGAACTCAAATGGAAATATAGATTTGCCCACCACACCACAATGTATTAGAGAGAGTGAGTGAGCGAGGGGAGAGGGCTGGAGGTTAAGGAAGTGAAAGGCAGCAATTGAGATTCTTAGAATCCTCCGTCCCCTTAAATTCTTTCCCTCTCCATTCCCCGTTACATCCCCTCATCCTCGCACCTCCCACCCGCATTCTTACTCCACCCCATTCCCCCTCGACACTTGTGTCTTTATTCTCCGGCTTTCTCTCTTCATTTCTTGCCCTTCCCCTTCCGAAATCGGTAAACTGTTGGCGGAAAGTATTTCCCCGGGGAATGCGGCGAGGAGGGGCTCAGGGAGGAGGGAACGACTTTGGGGTTGGGTGAAGGGAAGATGGGTAAAGTAGGGGTGGAAAGAGAAATACAGAAGGAGAGGCAGGGATGATGGGATCAATGGGACCGTTTTTCCTCCGCTAACCATATCTCCCATCTTTCCCCCCTCCCGATTTTCTTCTATTTAGCTCCGGGGAGAGTGGCCTCTCGGAATACTCGGGCAGTCGGCGAGAAAGGACAAAATCAGTGAGGCACGAGACTCAGCGAGGACGCGGGGTTCACCTGGAGACCGGCGTCAAAGCTGAAATCACCGGGGAAGAGAGATCGGCGCACAGGCATTGGAGTGCCAGTGTGACTGGATTCCGCGGAGGAACTATTGCATCCCCACTTAAAACGATGAGGTATTGAAGCGATGAGTTATTCCTACGCCCACATACGTCGTTTTAGGAATACCACTCGCCTTTTCTGTTTAACTTCGTGTCAAGAAAATGAATGCAGTCAAACTCCACCACTCCTATGGAAAAATAAACATTTTCACTCAAGTGCAAGAGGCATATATGAATGGCATCCTGAATTTTCCATAATGGCCATATGTAATAAATATTTTTGGTGACCATTTTAGTCCTGAAGTCGATTAAATTAACCCTATTAACGACATCAATTGAAATTATGACAAACATTCTCCATTACATTAAGAAGGCGAGGTCTTTATGAGGTGACATCGTGCATTTGATAAAACTAAAAATTCAGAGACATCGTAAATTCTACCAAAATAAATAAAAATTAGTAGAAAAGTTAACAACACTTTAGAAAAATGAGAAAGAAAATAATTTTATATGGGGAAAAGAGTAAAAATATAATTAGAGAAAATTTATTTTTGGCTTACTCAACCAAGTTCCATTATACTTATAAGATTTAAACAATTTTGAATCTTTAAATATAAAAAACCAGGTACATTTTCACTGAAACATCTACGTATGTTAAGAAAATTACCAAAAATAGCACGGCGGGCCCAGTTTGGAAGAGTATGTAGACATCAGTTTACACGTAGTCTGCAGTTCTCTCTTCTGCAGCTAGATTTAGCAAATCTAGCTTCAGATTAACTGAAACGTAAACTTGGACAAGTTAAATCATTGCTTGACTAAATTCTTGAATTAATTACATGCTTAACTCGTTTTTAAAAAAAATATTTTCACCAAAAATGAATATAGGAAACTCTGCAGGCGATAGAAGCTAAAAGAATACGACCAATTTGCAGTATACATTCATTCCTATAATTCCATTTAAACCATTGGCATTTGTATCTATTCCATGTAGAACGTTCATTGATAGCCAAACAGCAGCTGATGAATTTAGGATGCTTGCACTGGAATGCACTTACAATAAAAACTTAAATGTGTTTCATAACATAAAGACATAAAGGTGTCTCTTGGCACCATTCACTGTTCTGTCAGCAAATAGCTTCATATCTTACTTGATACAGGTTAAGGTTAAGCCTAATCTTCTTGTGGATAGCAATCGTTTTTTGTTAGTATACAAAACAATATTTTAAAAACTATAAATGATTTCCTTATTTTCAAATTAAGTCTACTAAAATGCATCCGAGGACAGGCATTTTTGTGTTTCCTTAAGTCAGGGAGTCTATTTTCCCTCAAAATGGACACAACATGTCGGAAAAGTACAAAATAACATTTTTTCCTCCGTGTTTAGGCAACCCATAAAACCGTGAATCATAGAAAATACTATCTGCTTTCGCTGCGAAAAAATCACGCGGCGACTAAATATTTATATGTCTCAACTATGTACGACTAAATATTTATATGTCTTTGCCATAAATAATTGAATTGGAAATATAAAGAGTGAAATGCCCTGCCTGGAAATGGGTAGGGTCTTAATAGCCGATAAATTAGAGGAATGGGGAGGAATCCCACAGCTTGGTGGTGGGTGCCCCTGAACGGCGCAATTGGGAGACCTCCGGGGTGGAATTCCACCATTCCTCGGAATCGTAAAAGGGAGAAAATATGCCTGCTCGCGCCATTCTCATCCGGGAGGAAGTGTAGGCCGCGGATGGCTACGCATTTATACTCGGTGACCATCATACGCTTGACTCTATCCTATGGCATTAATTGCGGGAACCCACGGTTATACTAAAAATAATTACAACTATTTCAAATTTTTATACACATATCCGAACGGATTAATATCCAATTATGGAGAAGGAATAAAAAATTAGAGAGAGAAAGCTGTACAGAGAGCTGTAAAATCATACATATCTAAAATGTAGGTGCAATCAGTTTCTTCCCTTATTTCAATATGCTAAGGAGGAAAACTTGCTAAAGCGACTCATTCAAAGCATTATTGCAGGGATTAATTTGAAGCATCTATTAAATCTACGTAATGAGTTTTAAAAGAGTTCAACAGGATTGGAGTCTTTCTGTGCCATAATATAAATCCATATTTGCATCAACGTAATTTTATTGCAAGAACCGATTATCGGGAGGTAGTCGTTCATACGGTGGATTTTACTCTTCGGCAAAAGAATAAGGGGATACGGAATAGACGGAGAAAGGGAAAATAGTACAGGGCTCCAGTTACGTTAAATCCGAACAAACCTTAAAGGGCAGTTAATCTTATAGGGGATGCCCAAATCTTATAAAGGATCATATAAAAATTGAGTAAGAACTAAGAAATATGCACATTAATCAATCAATACATTATTAGTTGAGATAGGAAGTGAAACTCATGCTTTGAGTAGATCAAAATAAAAAGAGAACTTTCAGGCGTGATATGGTTATTATATCGTAATTCAACGATGACTAATGCGACAATATTTAATTTTCCAATACACAATTACAAAATATAACAATATTTATGGAGAGCAGAGAGCCATTTTCAATCCGAAAATTAAAATACGTTTATTGCTTACTCGTGCAGATTACTTTATGATGATCACGTCAAGTTTTAGTGTACACACGATGGGCGTACACACATTAATCGTGTTATACCCTTGTTCGAGTATTATACTCGTAAATTTATCTGTTTCTCATTCATGTCGTATGGGGGAGGGATCATGATACGTACGTTCTTCCTACTCGGATCGGGGGGTCTGCCCTCATCGCTGCCCTCCCGTGGTTACCCGCACACAGCACACTTTCATTAAGGTCCGGCATTGCAACGCACGCACGTCATGGGTTTAAATTATGAAAAGGTATTCAATGAAACAGCGGTTTTCTGTAACATTTAGATGACTATGAGACTTTGGTGTACAAATTGGAACATTCTAGTCAACTTGGCAATGGAGCGGAGCGAATTATTCGCCTCAGTGTGCACATAGTGCAAACGAGGTGGTATGCTAATATTTACGAATGGATCATTTCTCTAGTAGACACAATATGCAGAATAAAAATTGTGACATAGGCATAAATCCATTAACTTGTTTTTACGTACTTTGCTGTTTGGTATTCATGACAATATTCTAATAGCGTATAATGAAGTTATGCTGAAAAATATGAGGAAGTGCGCGGTTCCTTAAGCATCCCATGTTGGATAAAAACCTTTAAAAAAACGTAAATATCCATTTCTGGTAGCCATAAAAATCAGGAAAGATTTATTAGCATCGTATTTCGTTAATGACAGTTCAGATTCACTTTCTAGGCTTGAGGACAGACCAAAATAATTGTATTAAGTCGAACGATTGAGGAAGATGGTAAATTAATGATTCAGTTCAGTGCTTCCCGAAAAAAGTAGTAAAGTTACAACAAATATTTCCGTCGCCAGCCCGCTAAGGACTATGGTCTGAAAACATCACCCTATAAGACACTCAGTTTTTTATGAGGAGGCAGAAAAAAGACTATTCATCTTACATTATTGGGTCTGATCTTTTGAGAAATGATACAAGGTTGGAACAACGGTCCACCGTGATAATAAATAACCAATTACATCGGTAGAAAACGTGGAGACGAAACAGAGCCCCGGAATTCTATCTTTATTTATGTCCCGTCTTTCGAGGGAAGGAAATTATTTCTTGTAGCCCGAGCCGGAGACTATGAAGGGAGAGGAAAGAGGATAGAACAGAAAAAAGTCCTCTCGGAGAGATATCCAGCGGGAAAGGGATTTGGCGATAATTTCTGCCGACAAAAATGGAGGTCAACCCGTGTGGAGGCAAGCTCGCCATTTTTCCTTGTCCCTTACTCCTACCTCATCTTTTGATACTCGTTCTATTCTTAATCTTTTTAGACGTTTCCCTTCGCGAGCTGCGGAAAAGAGAACGCTCAGATTGAGGATTGGCGGAGACGGAGGGAGAATAATACGGAGGAGCGGAGGGAGGATTTTTGTGGATTCGAGGGGGAGGGGCGATTTGCGGAGGTGTGGGAGAAGGGTGGGGAATGAACAAGGACATGGGGTAAAGGACTGAAGGGTGTGCGGGTTAAGCGTGACCAGCATACAGAGCCACCCGAGGGAAAAGATTGGAGAAAGGAAAGAAGGTCAACTTGCCGGACGGAGGGAATAAGAAAGGGAAATAAAATACTGTAGCGGGAATGAAAGACCTCGGGCGTGGATGTAGAATTGCCATCTATTGTAGAGGTTTTCCTAAACTGATATCCATATAGCTTGGGGATTCAAGTCACGCTTCACAATTGATGTTGCATCAGCGAACGTCGCTTTTAAAGTCTCCCGGTTATATACAGGAATCTAAATAAATACGAATCTAAATAATAACGTCAGTCAGAGTAGTTTCTCCAAGCGCTTCATTCCATTAGATTCAATTATTAAGAATGAAATGAGTACCTCTAAAAAATAACTAATTAAGTGAAACGTCGAGTACTTGGTGGTTACTGAGGGAATGAGCTTAATGGAATCACACAGAAAGCCTGAGTTTGATTCCCTGGCGTAGCAGAATTTTTCTCATTTATTCTATGAAATAACTAGTCCTGACATTCTCAGTCGGAAAGCCTGTGAAAATGCGAAACACTAGGCTCCTTTATTTAATAGCATCATAATTCTCAGTCCTTATCTACATGTCCTACGCACCATTTTTATAAGGTAATCTACCGGCTAAGATAGGTTTTTGGATGGACAAATTTATTGAATAAAACATTTTGTAACTCCAAACAAAACCCAATCCAGCAGCATACTCTACATCAGGTCCCTCTTCATCTCTGTGTACTTCTTTCCTCCCTTCACCCCGTCCAACATCCCTATCCTGTTCCTGCCCTTCCCTCGCTTGCTCAACATTCTCCCCTCTATTACCTTCTTTAGCATTCCACTACCGCTCAATACCCCTTTCATCCATTTTTCCTGCTGCCATAGGACTTCTCTCAAGAAACCCCTCTCCTCACCCACCATCTCCAGTACTTACTCATTTGTTTTCCTTTATGTCCATTTCACCTTCTCCATTCTCCTCCACACCCACATTTCAAAAGCATCCAATCTACGTCTATCCTCCTGCTTCAGTGACTACGTTTCTGCGCCGTACATAGCTACGCTCCATATCAGAGTTTTTACGAGTCTTGTCTTAACCTCCCTACTCAACGTCCCCGTCATCAACTCCCTCTTCCTTCAGAAAACCGAATTGCCTAGCGCAATTCTTCTTCGTGCGTCCCACTACTTTGACCGTATTGGTTCAAAATACTTCCGAGAAATGTAAACTATTCTACTTGCTCTACGCACCAAATCTACCTGATTCTAATTTTTCCGCGTAGAGGGCCCGGGTTCAAATCCTGGAGGCGACAGATATTTTTCAGTGGTATCCCATTCCATAGCTGAGGTGCTTTGTGGAGAGCACTTTGAGTGAGTATGACGTCCGTCGAATGAGACGTTAAACGGCGGACCCATTGGCGCCTATCGACATGAGTAGGCTAATTCCGACGCCGGGTTTCTCTCCACCCTTTCTTTCCAAAACATCCCCAATAGCGCAAATGACCTTGGCTCTCGGTCGCCTCCCATAAAAACTATTACTACTCTAATTTTTGGACTATTCAAATCGGCTAATAGGATTCAATTTCACTTTAATTAAAATTTGTTTTGGTACTCATTTCAAAAACGGTTTGAAAATTTATAAGTCTTCCAAATGCTGATACCGTTTCCCTTTTGCAATAATTAATAAATTTATTCCATATTAATGCCATGTAACTTCAATTTTTCCATCAATCATGACTGCTATATTTAAAATAAGATTGTTATTATTTTGGAATAACAAAATCATTATTGAAACCATTTCCGTAGCTGAACATAACATTACTGTATCGAGGCAGAGAGTACCTATTATCAAGTATAGCATGTGCAAAAACGGATTCTGGGAAAGCTTAGCGACAAAGTACTTACACAGTGGTAATTTACAGATACAATTTCCATTCCAATGAAAGGAAGATGCAAAATATACCGGAGTTAAAATGGAAATTTCGTTTTATGAAAAGGCTTTCTGGAAAAGAGCTCGAGATGCAAACACAAATTGGGCTATTTACGTTCTTCAGGCTGCTTCCCTAAGGACTGAAATGAAAAAAACCATAGCGATGGTTTCATTTAATGCTTTCAACATGTGGAACGAAAATATTACGAAACAGAGGAATGCGGTATGAGATCTTTACTTCACGAATAATATTTTTTCCAAGCATCCCTTAGCTTTTGATTTGATGAAAATATATACATTAATTCAAACCTGCAGATGTGTTTGTCCTTTCTTTGTGTTTCTGTGTTTAAATAGCTTAATCATAGTTTATATACGAGTATATACATACACACACACGCACGCATTCGCGCACACACACACACACATAAATGTATGATTTCTTCGAAGTAACACGGAAGTGTTAAATAAACAAACTTAGACAGAAACACACAATATGAGAACACATAAAAGGAACACTCACACGCTATTTCTGGACAATTTCGACGGAATTGAGCTCCGTCTTCCTCGGAAGATTAGTTAGGACTGCTATTAGCAGCATTATTATATTACTTATATATATATATATATATATATATATATATATATATATATATATATATGTATATATTCATGTGTAATGTATTTCCTCGTACATACACTATGATTAAGCTATTTAAACACAGATACGCAAAGAAATGACACACACATTTGCAGCGTTGACGTTTCGACGGCACGATCGTCATCATCAGAATCTCCTATGAGTCTGATGATGACGGCCGTGCCGTCGAAACGTCAACACTTCATATCTTTGTGTTTCTATCTTTAATGGTCATAATCAATGTTTTTATATTTTTGTGCGTCAACGAATAGCATTTTGTTTCTAAGAATTATGTATATATTTAAATACATATATCTATATATACATCCAAACTCGAAAATCCCCCAAGACGAAAATGCAGAGAAGCAATACTTTTAGAATAGGTGGGTTTAAGATTAACACAGACTATACCTGCACTACGGTACAACGATAAGTTTTGTATCGAATAAAGACACGAGTTCACTTGTTGAATATTTCGGTGGCACAACCACGTTATTCAACGGAAGGAAGATTATTTTATTGGATAACAATATTATATATATATTATATATTATTGTTTTTACAGGTTAAAAAACGCTTTACTGCTTTGGCACCACTCCTACCGGAACACACTATGATTAAAACACGAGATCAGGAGAAAATGTTTTTAGTTAAAAAATTGGGCAATGAATCTCTAAATACAATTTGCCTACGTATTTTTCTGAGATTGTTTCTCATGTAGTGTTTTTGCTGAAGTTCTCTACGAAAAACTTTAGTAATCTTGAAGCATTCGTCTCATCTCAATTGCCTTTATTGGTCAATTAATCAATATTTTCAATGGCTGAGAATAGGACACAATTTCCGAGGAAGGCCAGAGAAAAAAGTTATCACCCTGAAAATTTCAATTCTATTTTTACGATACGCTTTTACTGGAAGAAAGAGAAGATTGGATGAAAAAGGCGGAGGCGTAAATAGATATTCCATGTCTTATTAAGAAAGCGTAGGCATTAAAAAAGGATTTTCGTGGACAATAAGAATGAGGAGGCGAGAATTAAGGAGGGGGAGGTAAGGAACGACCTGATGACCTCCTTTGATTCACTAGATAACGCTTTATTTGTGGCGGGACTGCTGTAGCGAAAGGACTGACAGTTTCTCCCGGGGTGAAACATTTAGAGAAAGAGAGAGAGAGAATTCTGTCCGAGGGACAGGAATATATCACGCTAAGTAGGACTACGGGTGTGAGGGAGATGAACGATGAGAATGTTTTAAATGGTGGGGCGTGAATCACTCACCCATTAACACCTTTAAGGGAAGTTTATGACGAAAAGGATGAGATAGTACACGCAGGCCATTAGGCTTCGCTAGGTTTTAACATGAAATTACTCTCCCTAACATCGTACAAAGGTTGATAGATAACAGGACATGCTTCATCCTACGCGAAATGCAGTACACCTATTAATTACTACGAACGAATTCTTGACGGGGATTTTTAAAATGACGAATAAATCGCCGGCCTCGGAGGCAGCGGGGTAACGTCCTCGGCTGTCAGCTAATAGGTCGCGGTTTCTATTTTTGCCTAGTTGGACTTTCATTTACCTAAGGCTTGGATTTTTTTCATTTAATTTTGTAGCGGTTGGGCGGAAAAAGGAACTAATAAGTCTCAATCTCAACCTAATGAAGTAGTTAAATAGATAAATTAATTAAAAATATTGTTGCAATATCTTAAAACAGTGACTATGTGCTGCGCTCTGTTGCCGTATTTTTCAACAAAGTTTAAGAATTTTTAATTAAAATTGGTAATTTTCCACAAAATAAATTTTTTTATTAATACAATCATTTTTTTTATGTAACTACATCATCTTCTGGTGGCACGAGAAGATGATGTAGTTTAAAAAATAAAAAAAATCCACAAAAAAATTTATTTTGTGGAAAATTACCAATTTTAATTAATCATTGATATTCCACCATATCACGCCTGACACGTCTCTTTGCGTTTAGAAGCTTAAGAAATACGAGCAAATAGTAATAAAAAAGTTAGACGTAAACGGTAATAGAACGGAAGTTTAAGTGGAAATGGAGTTTCATATTTTTAAATTATAATTGTTCTTTTAAGCTTAAATTCACTAACCAGTATTTAGGCAATCGCAAGAGTAAGAAATGCATACTTTAGTTCCTTCTCTTCCAAGAAATTCACAGGTTTTTAGTACTTTTTCCATTATATTAAAAATGTACTAGTGGAAAGCAGCGAATACCAACTTGAAAAACATCCAGGTTGCAAGAATACTGTAGGACTCAGTCACATTTATCAAGGTTTACAAAAGGTTGGTCTTACGGGTGACGATGAAGCTCACCCAGCATTAACTCCAACGACGTGTGACATTTACACATCAAAGTAATGGGGTCAGTTCCTATCCCTGTGCCACCTGTGGTTTTACAGGAAAATCTGGTATCCGATAATCAAACCTGGGTCTTTAAGTCAGGAGTCCAGTTCTTTACCCACTGCATTAACGATAAGTGAATGGATTCATGCGCACAAGTGAAATGTACAGTAATTAGCAGAAAAACGGATAAAAATCAAGGTTTCTTATGACCACTAAAAATTCCTGGACAAATGGAAATGCGATAGCTTAAAAAATTGGATGAGATAAGAACAGAGCGATAGGAAGTCGCCAGTTTTCGATATTTCAGTAGAGGCCTTTAATACATAAAATGGACGAGCATTGCTCATTAACACGGCCCTGAGTGGAACTAACAACTCATTACGTCAATAGTAGTGAACAACAAAAGCTTAAAATGAGAATTCACGTAAAAAGAGAACGCAGACTTAGACGCATCGAAGGATGTAATCAGCTATCTAGTGAAATGGTCAATTGTTTCAAGTTTAATTGAAGTTATCGAAAAAATACTTCCTGCACCAAAACAGATAGCAGTGCCTTAAATAAAAACATAAAAAGGATGAATACAAAAAAACTACACGATTAATGTTATCAGATAGAGCTGTGGTTGAAATACGGTCGTGGTTGCACGGCGGAAGAAGTGTTTAGAGGGTGAAAATGAAACGGATACGTATTTATATAAAATGTAAATCTTCTGGCTCACATCGAGGTGAATTATGTAAACTCGACAGAGTAGAATGTTCATTTCCACTTAAATGACCTAGACTGGACACAGGTGAGAGGTGAACATGAGGAGTAAGGCAACAAGAAATGGAACCTCATTGGCCAGGTATCAGATATCGCCGACTATAGTCGGACCAATATCCACATCATTGAAACATGGGTCGACAAAGCAGGTCGAAATCCCCATCCTTATCTTTCACTCTCCTGCGCTCAGGCAGTACAGCCTGCTCCTCATTCGTAACCTCAGCTGATCTAAAGCCCTCGCCCACTGCCTGCGACCTCCTCCACCCTTGAATGGCGAATTTGATTCATGAAAGGGGCTGATCGAACGAGCCGAAGACCTCTTCATCCACGACGACCCACACTTCACGCAAGACGTCCGTAATCGTCAGAAACGATTCGCCAACACGACTACACAACTTGACAATTCCTCTCACGATCTGGCGATGCCTACCTATGTGTTTTAATACGCAACATAAAACCGAAACGCCGAACAGCATGTTGTAAAGGTAATTGTTTTATGGGCATAATGCTCAGTATACTAAACAAACTTAAAAATATTTTTCTACATATAGTGAAATTCTGTTTCAAGAAGACTGTCATAAGGATATAATTACAATATAATACAATAAATTAACTTTCCAAAGGTAAAACTGAAAAAAACGCGCAAATACTTTGATAACTTCTCAACGCAATACAAGTTTAGTGTAAAATTACTTTAGTTAGTCAATTGTGTTATCATATGTGAAATAATCAATTGCATAAAACCATTATTATGGCGGAACATCCATTAACATGAAAATAAAAAAATAGGCAAATATTTTGGATTAAAAATATTTCAAATTATTTATTTATAAATGTAAAAATAAATATGTTCGCCCAAAGGTTAAAGGATTCAATAAGAATTTCAAAGTTGCAGCAATTTCAAATAATAGTAAAAATAATTAAAATTTGAAAAATTCCACAAACACGCTTAATTACGTAACACGAACAATTTCGCCGATTAGGGAGAGCATCATTAGGCACAGTACACAGAATACATTAATAGTTTTATGCACATTATTGTATAGTGTACTGTAACAGAAGATGCTCCAGAACTGCTAAATTTATTTAGCATAATATTATATTGAAAACTATGCAAGTGAAATTTTAGAAAATTTAATTCTTTTCATCACCATGTTGTCAGAGATTTCACAAAGTTACGTTCATTTTAGAAAAAAACAGTTGTTACATTTCAACTGAAATTAATGAAACCAATAGGAAATTAAACCATTTTGAAATGGATAAAAAGTCAGATAACAGCCACCACATTTGATTTAGAATACTTTTCTGACATCATCTGTGAAATCATTGAACCCTAAAGTACAACGTTCCCCGTTTTTATATTATCAAAAATCAATGCATAATTAAATTTCGATTAATATGCAAATATTTTTCTAAATTAAACACTAAAATAGAAAAAGATTATCGTTTCTGTGGCCGCGAATTTGCTTTTTAAGTGAACATTGTGAGCGAGAAACTTCGTTCCTCTTTGGAATAGATATATATTTACAGGACGCCAACATATTAAACAAATTGATAAAAAAGAGAAAGAACGGATCATTTTAGGTTTTTAAGAGTGAATATGGATTAATGAATGAATAACTCAAAGGCGTTAAACGGTAAGCGGCTAGCCAAAATTCAAGGACCATCAGAAAAGAAAAAACGAGGTTTTTACTGAATTTGAAAATTCCCTCTTTCCCATATGCAATGAGGAACAGGCATTTCAACATGTTGCTTGTGCGACAGGGACAAATTGAAGAAATGTACGCATCATATATATGTTCTTCCCCTCCGGTAGCAAACGATCGTCAAACGGCGAGGGATCAGGAAGAGAATCGGAGCGGCGCGGCGGGTGGAGCAGTCGAGTCGGAGGGTGGACGGGAAGGGGATCTGACTGGCTGCCGATAATCCGAGTGTCGACGAGGACGGTGATTGACGCAAACGAAACCACGAGCCCTCGTCGAGCAGCCTCGATTGGGGCGCCCGGCGGGTTCGCTAGAGAGAGGCAACTCAAACTTGACGACGTCGTCTTTTTCCGCTTTTGATAGGCGGCGGAAGAAGGGAGCCGAAAATTCCGCTGGGGAAATTGGAATCATTTCTATCGCAAAGCAGCAAGCGAGACCAACCACTCATGTCATGGAATTTCCAGCCTTCGATACGTTTTGACTCAAGAAATCTGAAAACTTGAGTCCCTTTTGGTGAGGTGAGTCACCATAAATAGATCGTTGGCACAACAGCAGGCAATTCATCGTGCGGGTGCATATCACTTGCAACTAAAAATAGATACCCTTTCAATTGTCAGGATCGAAAGCGAATCGATTCCTAGTGCAGTTAAGTAGGAATCTTCATTTCTTTATATAACCGATATCACGTTATCCTATTGAACAAGTCATCAATTCGCAAATTCCTCATTGTTTCCAGAAAATAATTTTTCGCAAAATAATTTTCGCAAAATGATTTACCACTTAATGATTTTAACCGTAGTATTTCCAACTACAGATCACTTTTTATGTAAACTCTGACTTTTTCTCTGTAAAATGGCTTTATATTTTTTTCATTAAGGTTAGGAAGGCACTTTTTTAGCAATTTAAACACTTCACTGCAAATATTTTGAGATTAATGGATAACTATATTAATATATGGCAATTGATTAATAATACTAGAGATCTGTGATTCATGGAGTTGTTTTAGTTAAATGAAAGCATCATACTCGGCATATGGGCCAAAGAGGGATATCTAAAAAACTTGCAGGATTTAATGTTGATGAGTGAGAGCGCATATACATTTAATGCAAATCGTATAGATATATTAAAAAATATTCAAAAGGAATGACATTAGTTATATAAAGCATCGTTTAACTTAATTTACTGAACAACATTTGAAATTTCGCCACTTCGGAATTGGGATTTCATCACTTCATCAACACCTATATTCTTAACTCTGGGGATAATGACACATGAAGAAAAGGATACGCAGGAAGTCGTACTGAAAATATTGGAAACCTCAGGCATAGAGGCCCACGAGAGCAAAATTGCGTGGGATTTGTGGAACTCATTGAGATTTGCATGCAACGGTGACCGCTTTCCAGAAAGAGGAATCGGTGAAAAGTAACATTGAAAGACTGTAAGGGAAGGGAAATCAATTATATTATCATATCAAGATTCACAAAAACGGGAATAATTAGTGAGCAGTGGACATTATCAACTTAAATCTATAACTAAATTCCACAAATTGAATTATTATGCAAACACCCTTGCAATTCTAATATTATTTCATTTTGACTAATTTCGGTCTTTAGTCACCTGAAAACGACGAAGTACGTCGAAACGACACAAAATAAAATATTATTAGACGGAAAACGCCAATTGGTTTTTAACATTAAGAAATTATTCCAATACTTTAGGTCTGGCACGGTGTCATTGTATAGACACCGCTAAAATTTCAGGGAATACATGAGTTTTGAGTATTTTAGCGCATAAACAATGGAAAGGGAAAATAATTTCAATTTAACATTCCACGCTGAAATGAATAATTTAATATCATTTTCCAAGGTATTCTCCTGATCAAGGCCTGCTTTTAGTCGCTACACGGACTAACCAACGCTAATTTTCTAAGCATCATCTGACACAACACAACGTGATAGCTTACACTATAATAAAAAAAACTACTTCAATGGGGCAGATTCTCTGCACACCTTTATTCCGTTCAACACACTCCTATTCTTTTTTTCACCCTAACTCGATTGCTCAATTCAGCAAAAATTTCAGAAAAGTAAAATAATATACATTCTTAAGGGAGTACACTTTTTTACTAGGGGGACTTGATAAGTTTTCCCTAGAGGAACGAAACGTTCGGCAATATGCTATCATAAAAAGGCATAATTTTACGGACGATGAGTTAAACTTTAACAAAAATTAAATCTCATGTAATTAATAATACCAATCGCTCAGTAAACCTTCTAAAGTTAACATTTATGCGTAAATGAACATTAGTGGTCACGAATAGGCCATTTTTTCAAACTTTTCAATGTTTTAGAGGAAGTACAAAATAAAAAAAAACTATTTGAACCAATACCTATATTAGTCAATAACTATAGGAAGTATAAGTATTAATACAAAAAGCAACCTATCTTTTCCTCATGGAGATCAAAACTTCCAAACAATTAAAGAAAGTTGACAAAAGAAATTGGTGAAATATTCAGGTTTTATTCAATAATTTCATGAATGTCTATCACAGAAACCCTCGAGCATTCATATGATCGAAGGCGGGTGAACGATTTATTTTCATGTGCATGTATGCACATGGAACTTATTATTATTTAATGCCTATATTACATTATTAAAATGGTAGGTAGAATCTCACATACAAATAATTATCCATAAACGACTCATAAGAATTATGACTGCAAACTTTAGTATTGCATCGTGGAGACCACTTCAGGTTGGCTACTATGAAATACGTTGCGTTACTATGTACCTGTTACGGAAATGAAGAAGACTGAAGATAAATGATTTATCTCCTTTACAGTTTATTTTTTTATGCAAATGCAATCGCTTTCGAAGATAAACAACGATTCTGATGATAAACAAAACTGAGGACGAAGAATGCTAAGATTTTCGCACTTAATTACTTTGTTTTTATTGGATAGAGAACAATGACCAAATTAATCATTACACTCATATATCTATCTTATTGCAATCGGAACAGGTGTATTTATAAAATACTTGCGTAAAATCGCTATATCCGTAGCGTACCGAGTTTACATTACATTTACTTCTCATCCAAACATATATTAACACTATCATTTTCCACAATATACTATCTTCGGCACTTATAATGAGGCAATACGTCTCGTAGTATACATCCATTGCAGTATTTTTACGGCTACGACAGTTTTTCCTACAATTCAAAGTATCTTAGCCTTGATGTCCGACTTTTAAGTTGGAAAGATTAACAACTGCATTGTCTTTCTGAATGCATTATTAGGCCTACTAATTTTTCCTCATGTTTTTCCACTTAAAGTGTATTTGCGTGAGATGTGGTGAAACGTCACATTCTGTTTTTAAACTTGAAGCTACATGGTTAATTTCCGTGTAACTCACCTTAACTTATCCCACGCTTTTTTGACTTCCAACAGACTAAAAGCTCGAAAGCTCATTTGTTAGATTTAGACGTTTTAGAAAGCCAAACCTTGAGTAATGAAAGCTTGCCGAAGCTTTTAATGTCCACGGTTTTTTTTAAAGTAAAGAACTAGGCGGTCACTAACAACAGGTTAGACAATAATTAACGACTAATAGGGTCCACACTTAAAAAGAGAATTACAATATTTTCTTAAAAAGAGGCCACTTTTAAAGGAGACTGTTTAACTTAGAGAGTAATAACTCACGTGTATATATTTGGAAGGAAACTCGAAATATTTCCTAAAAGTTTCAATCATGAAATATTTGCCTACACTATGCACCAGGTAATTTTTTATATATCCACAAAGATGGGGATATTTGGGCTAATACCTGATATAGCGACAATCTTCTGTATAATGTGCTATGTTCAATTTTATGGCACATAAATCCGAATGAATACAAGGAAAACTAAACAAAAAGAATATCTTAGAATAAATAAGTAGAAACGAAGGCTTAAAAATTTAACTACAATCGTAACCGTTAACCAATACTTGGAAAATAACTTTTTCTTATTACGGCTCGTAAATTAAAATGTACCTTAATATTAATACGCTGGTTTCACCCCAATGTTTTTCTACATAAAAAAACTCTAGCGCATGCAATAACATTTATCCACTGCTATACGATCGTATGTAATATTAGCTATCAATAAACATATAAGTGTTATGCACGAATAATTTAAGAACTACCATGAATTAAACATTTAGTTGATCGCTTCGATTTTGAACAAAATTACTTAAAATTCATCATGAATTTTTTCTCTATTTTGTGGGCACATGTTATTACTTCATTTAGAAACGGCTGTTTGCAGCCAGCCACAACGGGACGGAAGTAGTTCCCCAAGCAGTTCAACAAATTACTATGGCGTATAAAATCCTTAAATCCAGTTTAGTTTGGCCAGGATTTCCACTGAAGTTCGTCAGTATGCAGCGGCACGCATGGAGATCGACACTGAGCAGATGTCGTATCTATTTGCATTTCCTATCACGAACCTTTGAAGAGAGAAATACATGTAGGCTTCGTCTATCCATTTTCTCATTCGAATATATCAATTGATATGTGAACAACCAACGCGAAACTTCGATTCACATAAAAAAAAGAAATTGCACCTTGCTTGCCTCGTTAATTTATTTCGTTCGTTAGCATTATCAATAATTTCTCGAATTTCTCCGGCGGGAATGAAGTAAAGGAAATGATTGCTTGAATGTTGACATGACCATTCTATGATTTTTGCGTAGAGTTTTCACCTCAATGCTGCAATATTTACCTGTCATAATGAAATGTACGGGGAATAAAAATGTACAGAAAAAAATTATGTCGAATGAAGTGTGGAGATTGTATGACTGCAAGAAAAACATTTTTTTTAAACTTTTGCAAGACCCGATGTGATAAGTGAACTGAAATGCATTAATATGCCCCGGTGCCTCGGGAAATAAATGTTCTCAGAAAGCAAATAAATAAATCGTCACAATCCCCATAGTATACCATGATGTAAAGACAGAACAACACATTACAACTGCTACCTAACTTTTGCAGATTTGGAATGTAGAGCTAACAGGAGAAATACACTTTTTAATTTTGAAATTTTCCCGTCAGCACATAGGTAACCCTCTCAATAATAAATTTTACAAGAGCCTAAATAATGACCAGGTGAAATTATAATGGTTCAATTTACGATGGAGGGATGTTGACATTATTGGTGATAAATAACAGCAATAAACAACTCGCTTTTAAATCCAGATGCTCAATTAAATTTTTATTTTTGTGCGAAAACAAAAGTTACTCGAAGGAATCCACAAAAAAATCACATCGATAAAAGCGTGTCAATAACAACAACTCTTGACATTCTCGTCTGGTTTTTAATTCCACTTGCCGTTAAATTTATCTATGTCGGAGGCTGTCATGAGTCTTGTGCGAGAGGCCCAAAGTCCGAACACTTCCCCACAAAGTATGAATACCAACCGGGGACAGTCTATGGTTTCGCGTACGTCGTCTTCGGAAGTCCAAAGAGAAGGCAACATGGTGAAAAGGGCAAGAGGGACGTGGGAACAGACATGGAAAGGTGAGAGAGAAAGAAATGGGAATTTTATAGAGAAAAAGCGGAATAAGGTAGTAAGGGGAGAAACCTTTAACAATTTCTCAATCCTCACGGAAGATCCATTTGAAGGTGAAAATTTAACAAGCAGATGCACTAACCGAAGACAAAACTTATCCTCATTTAAATATTTTTCCTGGATAACTATGAAGTACCTGTCACCGTTGGTATCTATTGTCGGGACGACGTGAAACCCTAAATTTGAAACCATCGTGTCCGCGCCAAATAACACTATCGTTATTCCAAGTGGAACGAATACTTAAGTAAATATTCTTTAAACCTATCAAAGACAACACGGATTTCTTGATCCATGATTTGACATAAAATACCCTTAAATGGACTCTTTTTGTTTTACCTCAAGAATTTTTTCCTTAATCGTTTGGAAAAAAATAGCACAAGAAGTACGAGTAACTATCAATGACCAGAAAACGGCAAAAAATAAGTCGAATCGCTGTAAATAATAATGAAATTAATAGCATCAATAATAAATGAAAGAAGTTGGCCTGAAGTGCTCATGTGACCGTCTGGAGTAAAGAAAACTACTAGAAGGAATTGACGGGGGAAAAAGGAGGCGAAGGACTTGGAATATGGCACGGGCGTTAGGCGCGGAACGCCAAAAACGACCAAACAGACTGGCCATCCGCGAGAGCAGTTCAGATAGGTGAGGGTAGAAAACATATCTCGACGCGGAAGTGGGACGAGCGCGAAAAATTTCGCAACGAGTGAAGTCGAGAACGCAATTTACCAGCGACATTAAAGAGACTGTCAAAGCAAATAGACATTGAGTCACTCAGCTCTTCAAAAAAGCGAGCCGATACCTTGGCTACTGTCGGGAGTACGGTGCGAGAGGTGGGAGGGGATGCAGTCGAAGGTGGGGGAGGAACCACCGACAACCTATTGCAACGCCGCGATTTTCCTTCGACGGGAAGTGCGTTCCGTTTTCCTTCCCTGCATGATTATTTACTCCGAAGCAGATGATTATTTACTACTCCGGAGCACGGCGCGAGTATCAGGCACCGCATGCGACTTGTTGGGTAAGCACCTCGCGTCCGCCGTTTGAGGAGTGTTTGAGTGGGGCGCGTGACAAAGGAATGCGGCAAGACGCTCCCGGCTCTCGAGGGTGGATGGAACCCGTGCATGGGTTTTAGCCCGCGGGGGCGCTTCGCTGCTTCCGGCGAGACGGATGCGCCCGTGAAACCCGGGACGGGGAGCCGTTTTACACAATGCTACGACATTTCGAATATTCGCCTCGGTGAACTCGAAGAATGAATTCATGCAGAGGCCCCGTAACCCAACAATGAGTGTTCGCCGCTTGGGATAAAAATGAATGAACTCGGGCTTGCTTCTCCCGAGCGGTTGGCAGCATTTCCAGTGGTGGAACATGCCCAATGAAAAGTTTCGCTAGAGTAATGGCAATGCGGAGTTGGTTAAGTTCTTGCTTAAATACCACAATCTTGTTCACCAAATGGGATGTCGGAGGGAAATGAAATCTGGGAGAATACTATATGAAAATAGAGCATTTTATAATGTGGAGGATTTCACGGAAAATGGAATAATTTTGCCATCTGCACGAAATTTCCACAACGGGTTCCTATGGTTTAATGAAGCACTCAATAAGGAGGTTTCAATTCTCTAAAACATTCACATACATCTACATAATACCCCGATAGCCGCCGCAAGGGCGTGTGGTGGGGGATGTTAGGTCATCACCCAGAAGAGGGGAAAAAACTGCATTCAACCCCAAAACATTCATGCAAACCCATACCCACAGTGGTGCATTCATTTATGCAAAAAATTGCATTGAGTCATTGTCATTAATACCGAGATTTCCATTATCATCATTCTTGAAACACTTTTTGAAAGAGTTTTCAAAATCGAATTTTTAAACCGAAGCTTAGTCGATGGCGAAAAAAGTGATTACAAATTATTATCATCACTCGCCAATGATAATCTTTTTAAGGAACATTTGAGTGGATGTGTTTACTGACCATTTAGGTAAATGTTACTTTTACGCATGTATAGAAAGAATATATTAATTCACCATGCAAAGAAAATTAAATGCACTACGTTTACGTTATGAGGTCGCAAACAGCGCGTGGGAACAACTACGGCACATTCTCTTCGGAGAAAAAAGACAATGACCATATTTAAGCCCTAATGGCACTCTTCTAGGTGTAATCTCATTAATTATTCATTCGTAAGTGGTAGGCACATACCAGATAAACCTCTTTGCCTTACCAACTGAAGAGCACACTTTAGATATGAAGACAAGGGAAATTACTTAACGCCCACCCTTGCGGAAATTTCCGTCGCCAGGACATGACAAGTAAAAAGCATCACCAATCATCGTAGAACTAATCCATGTTTTCTTATCAGACTATAGATAAAAATATAAACAAAGAGTTACAATGTAGCAGTAAGAGCTTTAGTTCTATGGGCGAAACACATTGGTAAGCAGTAAAAATAGAAATAAAAAAAATATGTGACAGAAAAAGAATCATTCAGCAAGTCTAAATTTTATTGCTCTAATAGCCCACGTACCTAAGGGTAAGCACACTAAACACATTTCTCTTTTCTTGCAGGTGAGTTGAGAGATGGCGGTTCTCCGGGGAAAAAGAAATATCGCGCCTTCAATGTTAAACAAGGTCACGTAAGTAGCTACGCCAAGCACGCAAGGACGGATAAAAGCCGTCATAAAACAACACAGTGGTAGAGAAAATGCTGAAATGTGCGGGTGGTGTCAAATTCCGCCAATTTAACGAGACAGCGAAACGCGAGGATAAAGATCTGAAAGGGATGAGGTAACGGACAACGGAGCGAGAAAAATGGAAGAAGAGATGAAACACACGCGAAGAAATGGAACTGACGAGAGATAACAGGGGACGGGATAAAAAGCAACCAGGAAAGATATTTAATTCACGGCCACACCCCGCGGAACTTGTGATTCGTTCCTTTCGTGTTGGAAATCCATCCCACTGCCCCCTCTCCTCCACCCGCCCCCACTTCCCCCCCCCGTTGCTTTTGATATCATCATGTGCGTCTCTTGGAGGAGATTAGCTCCTGAATCCCCGCCTTATACGGCTTGCACATTGCCGTTCGGGATCGTGCTTACCAGTCTCGTCCATCCATTCCCTCATCCTTAGATACTCAATTCGAGATATGCGGATGGAAAAAAACCTATTTGGGCTGAAACAGTGATTTGGCGGTTTTCTTGAAAAAAAAGACGTTATCTTTATATTAATTCCTCAGCCCTAACTTAACTTTTAAATTCTATTCATGTTGGATTTAATTTGTGACCTGAAATGAGACCCCCCTTTAACATGTGAACAACTAAATCGTTAAATGAGGATTACTATCATTATTTTTTTGAGGTTTCCCAATAGATAAGGTATTACGCGTATTTTACATTTCTCGCCTCTGACAAATATCTTAGCTAGATTAAACAATATTCAATAGGGGTTTCATACAATTATTCGCTTCAAGATAATCGCTGCACGGTGAAAATTAATTAATATTTTTAGAGATATTAATATAAACCGAAACGACTAAATATTATAAAAGTAAAAGTAAAGATGCCATCTGTATTTAAATTCGAGGTTCTTAATTTACATCTCCTTTGTGGTGAGCTGAATCTTTTCGATAACACTATTCAATTATTGGGTTGAATTTAATGTAAATTTAATTTACAATGCCCGGTAGTAGACTGACTACCTAAAGCAATCAAAATTAGTGCATCCTTAATTAATTTTGCTAGCAACAGAATTTTAAAAGGCTAATTACTTGAAATAATCATTTTATATATAAAAATTTACCCAATTTATGCATGGACACAGAATGGTTGCCATATTAATGTATAACACGACGTTAAGCCATCAAATGATTTAGGGGTCGCATTCATACCCTATTCCGCGTTCCCACTGATTTTCGGATTAAATCAAAACAAAATGTATCATGTAAAAGTGCCATAGTGGTTGTCCATCATCATTTAATTATAGTTTGAGATGCGGGTGTAGAGAAGGATTGAAAATGTAAAATGGATGAATTGGAAACCAAACGAAGAGAGAGGAGGAGGAGAGAGTGTTCTTAAGAGAAATCAGTAAAGATGAATGCTGAGAATTTTGAATGGCAATGGAATATGTGTATGTATGTGTGTATATATATATATTTTACATAGGCGAATACATTACCCCCTTGACCATTCGAATGAACAATCACCGCTACTCCTACAATTCTGCCTCACTCTCTTCTGTTCCTATCCCTTCACACGCAAATTCCCACACCCTTTCCTTTTTACCCTTTATTTTTCTGTTCTATCGTGTCATCTAATAGTATATTGCTCTCGAGAATACAACTACATCATTGACATATGCATACAGGGTGCAGCAACATAACTTCCTTCTTGAAAATGCAAAAAACCACTTTAAAAAAGGAAATTCTCGCCGCAACCGGGATATGTACGTCGTATGTGTGTCTATGTATGTATGCATGCATATATAAAATATAATATATATATATATATATATATATATATACATACATATATACATACATATGTGTGTGTGTCCGTGTGTGCTTAAGTGCTTGTGAGCGTGCGTGGATATATAAACTAGTAATTGTTTGAGGGAGAAGGAAAGGACAAGCGTTTTATATGCCTCTTTATTAAAACAAATAAGTACAGCTTATTTTGCTTCAAGCATGAGCGCTCTAGTACAGATAGAGATGTTATTTCTCTAATTTTTCTCTCTTATTTCTCTAAGACTAGTCAAACCGGAAATATACAGTATAAAGTCTGTCACGATATCGAATGAAATGGTGGACCATATTTTAAATAGAATTAAGGAAGTCCCTCACAAATAGTAATTTAAAGTATTAACTTCTGTTTGGCCTGCTTTGAAAACGAAATTCGCGTTGATGAACAGTGGAAATGATACATGCTATAAACTATTGCGGTTGAGTTTGGCGATTTTTTTAACGTTCATTCGTGCTAAAAATGAATTACCTACTTTAGAGAGAGTGATTGAGTTTCAGAAAACTTATCCTTTATATTTCCGCTTGCTTGTTTTTTATTACTGCAGATTATTACCGTTTCAATTCCGAAAGTTCACAATTATCAAAAAAATGTTATTTATCGAATAAGAGTGAAAAATTAATTCATCATAGAACAGGATGGAACAGACAGGTGAATAAAAAATACATTGTATTTCAATCAATACCAATTCCTTACTTTTTAAACTTCACCATGAATTTCGCACATCGGTTCTGATTCCGAGTCGGTTCCAATCATTACTAGCAAGTTTTTTAAAAAGGGATTTCTCCATTCAAAAGTGAAATAATGAGAACTCAGACAAGGGACAACGAGAAGTAATTTTGTATGCAGTATTTAAAACAAGTTCTTATTTGAAAAACAAATGGAAAATGTTTAAATGAGTGTAATATTTGAAATGTTTTCTTGAAATATTAAGCACACTAGGTAGAACAGAAATGTGTCATAAGTAGTTTTAAGTAGTTTCAGCCTCAAGTGGACACGAAATAATTTACAAACTTTATTCATTATGTAGGGTTTTCATTAGTTTATGCACATCGGATATGCTTACTAAAAGTTTTTGATAATCAGAAAAAGGTTGTTTAACAATTGACATAATTCAATTAGAAGTCGTCCACCAATATTTAAAGGAAATTAAGCTGCCTTTGTAGTTTTTGCGATGTCAAATCTCATTATGACTTTATTTGGGGATTTAATTTCAAACAGTGAGCGGATTCCTACTCTCACTTGCGTCGATAATAATTTAGAAAAATACCTATTTAGGCCATTAGCATGAAGATGACACACGTTTCCTGCGAGAGTTCTGGAGATCATAAAAGTAAGAAAGAAATAATAATGAGCTAAGAATGGACACCTGTGGGACAGCGTGTTTCATCCAACGTGGAATACAGCAGTTCCTTTGACTGCATGCCAACGTTGCTTCAAGCATTAGCAGACCCATGAAAAAACTGAGCGGGGAAGTTTTAATTCTTGTAATCGGCTTATAAGGAAGCCCTTTCCCACTCATTTAAACACCTTTGCTGAAGTAAAAAGAAAACATTAGGTAATTTCTATTTTTCCATTGGAAGCCTTGTTATCTCTTTATGTTGAAGAGGACTGGGTGATATTATCCTTACGAACTCATTAACGAGAATTGCCCAAGTAAATATTAAACAAGATGTGTTTTGTGCCTTGGTGGTGATTATAAACCAAAATGCTTTCTTTTCAAGGAGTATGGAATTTAATAAGTAAATAATGGGATAAAACATTGAATAACTTTTCCCTAATCATTCGTATTATAGGAAAAATTCTCCGATCAAAAATACAAAATAATAATTTAGTGAGTAATTGATTGCAACACTAGTCCAACTTCCAGAATGGTCATTTTAATAAATATTGTGCTTAACTAATAATTTCTCAACGATTTAGATATTATTTGTCCAGATTCATGGATTCATATTAGGACTAAAGCATGGGAGGTAAAGTTAGGGGTACTATTATAGAGATAAATATGGTAATATTGCTATTTTGTGCCAGAAGTTCTAGTAAGTAGCTTCCATTTCCGTACCGGATAAAACGAGCTTCACATTTCAAATTTTAGTTGCGATACCAATACTACGATAAATATACCCGTAAGAGAATTATTTTCGATCAGCCATCTTCCACATCGCACACTCGTATAATATGATTTATATGTATAAATCATATCATATGAGTGTGTAATGAGAACAAACTAGAGTTAGAGATATATATTTTTCCGAATGAATAAATGACCACAGTCAATAAACGTTTAGGTGATTTTCTTAACACGGCTGATTTTATCCAACTATAAGAACAACAGCTTTGGTCAAGATGAGTTCATTGAATCATAATACAAGACTACTGTAGGATATCGGCGAACATTAGAAAAACACATTTCATCAGATTCGACAAGTAAAGCATAGGGCGACTTAATGTTTAAATAAAATTCACGTTAACAGAGAATCTACAATAATTCACAGACCAAAGTGAGTTATTGAAGAAACAATGTAAGCGTAGCAGAAGCGAGCTACAGGCGGTTGTCTGACTGTGAGCACCAGGAGAGAAGCTAAAATGTTCTAAACCCAACGCACTGCAACTCTTCCATCCTCTTCACGGACGACGACCTGGAGGACCTGGCTCTTTATTCTTGCAATCTCCCAGTACACCTTACTCCCCTCCCGACCACCCTCGGGTCTCCCTCCCGCCTTCCCTCTCCCTCCCGACCCGCTGCCTGCGTCACTGCTCCCCCGTCCTTCCATCAATCTCCAAGAACGAAATTCGCTGTGACTCCTCCTCTCTCCTAATTCTGCCCTCCCCTTTTGCTCCCATTTTGGCTCCCCTCCCGCCCCACTGCCCCCTCTCCACGCACCCTTCTAATCCGTTCTCGCTTCCACCCGCCTCCTCCCTTAAACGCCAGATCTCACCTCCGAACCAACCTCTCTTTCCGCTTTCTCTCACCGAAACCTCCAACCACTATCTTTCTCTCCTTCCTCTCTAAAAGAAAGCGAATTCAGAATGACTTTAACGTGCTCGTACAACGTACTTTTCGTCGTCTCGCCATGTTTATTTCATCTTTGAACATGACCAAATTAAATATATTATTTCTTTCAAATGCCTTAGAATACGAGTACGTTTCTCACATCCATTGTGAATTAGACTGTCATTCGACATTCTCACATATCCCAAATTGCATTTGCTAATGTATAGGTTCCATAATCATTCATGCGTTCGGTGCGCTATTAATTTATAGGAAGCCCTGCTTTCCGAACTATTTTTTCTCTAAGGATTCAAACGATAAATACGCAAACATGCGAATCTATATCGATAGTATTATGCATTTTTTATCTGTCAGTGATTTTCTAAGATTCATCCCTTCGGTAATTTACCCCTAGAAAGTATTTTTTTGACATCTAGTTTCCTACGCAAACATACCCAACCGTTACATTTCATTGAAATAAAAATAAATCTAAAAACACCCATAGGTTATGTAGCCATCGTAGTTGTGCACCACCAGTCTGCTGTCCATCTTTTGAAAATCCTTCATTTGTTTCCTGTCCGTCCAGTTCACTCCATTCATTGCCCGCATACTCACGAACATAAATACTGGCCATCTCCTCATCTCGATTCCACTTTCATTGAATCAACGCTTCAATTCCTATAACTCCATAAACCAAGAATGCGCTTTAAGTAATATTTTCACTAATTAGCTACTCAGGCTCTATATGGGAGTTCCATGTAAATATTCAAGAAGCTCTCCTGATTATTCTCTCATGGTATACTACAATTATTCTCTCAATGATTGTTCCGCTTCTTTGCGATCATAGAAGGTCACGTAATTATAAAAAAATCACTCACTTCTTCAATTTATTTCTTCTATTATCACATTTCGTCTCTTTCGCATTAAGAAAATGTTTGCGCACAAAATGTTAGGAAATATCTCTAAGCGACCAATCCGAATAGCTTTTAACGTTCCAAAAGATGGCCATAATTTGAGATTATCTTTGCACGTAGAATACAATTCCATAAACTCACTTAGAAATAATCAAGGCAAGCTCCTTTTTGGGATTTTTGTTAGTTGTGTTCAAGTTTTAAGATTTCTTACTTTTTTCTGACAAGCTACGTAAGAATTTCCAGAAACTGCGGGAGATGCCGCAACAGTAACTTTAACGGAGTCATCCGCTATGTGTGCATTACAATGCAACAATTTCAGAGAGTAAAATCATTCGCCTTGACCGGGATTCAATCGAGGGATCCGGGTTCGAATCCCGGTCAAGGCGAATGATTTTTACTCTCTAAAATTGTTACATTGTAAGCTGCGTGCGTCAGGGTGTCGATATTTCTGTTTCTCCCCAACATAATCTTCCTGGAAAGAAACACATTTTTTATTATATCGAACCCATGATTCCATAGCCGCCGAGAACGCCGAGAAGAAGTGTTCCACAATAAAGCTACACTTCAGTGAAATGGAAATGATTCATAAATATATCAAAAGCTGATTTATACGTTTCTAGTAGTTTTACTGCCAATGAAATCATAATAACACTCACTTTCGGGCAACAAAATGTCCCAAATAGATGCCTGTTCCAAGATCTCATTTCTTCTCCATCTTCAATTTAACAAATAATTCGAACTTGATGCTTTTCCTCTTCGAGAACCTTCCCTCACCATCACCTCTCCCGTCATCTTGCTACTTTCCAATTCATATCAAACTTCCTGCTCTTTTTCCAATTCAGCATGCAAAACAAACGACATATTTTTGCGCAGTGCATTGTTCAATGTTACGGCTAATATTTCCGAGCGTTATGATCCCGATGATGAACATGCTGGGCTAAGATTAGTAAAATTAGACTGGTACTTAAGGTTACATACCCTCTTTCATTTAGTAAATTCAAAGTATGAAACATTTCCGTAAAATGCTATTAAACCTCCTCAACTCTTTCATTTGCCACACAATTTCGCGACCGTTCTTCTCTTTCATACGGCTTTTCCGAGCCTCTCTCCCCCGCACCCATCAACCTTACCCCTCAGGGGTGCAGTTGATCCCTCGGCGTGTCCTTTTCCGCGCTCCCTGCACCTTCCGCGAGGGAAGTATGTTCCCTATCATCCCTTTCACAGAAAAGGAATTTCTTCACAATCCTTCTCATCTCCATCCTAAACTAACAAAAAAAACATGTTTCTCGCTCTCCTTCCCCTCTCAATCCTTCCCTCGGGCTCAGCCGCTACGAGATTGTCCTTTCCCATTAGAAGACCGGCTGGAGCGGCGGATGCTAGCAGATAACAGCGGGGAGTCGGAGGAGCAGCAAACGTTAACGGGAAGGAGGCAGGTTCTTCCTCTTACCCTCATTCCCTCTCTCCTTGCGAGATATTTTTATTTTATGCCCCCGGAGATGGAAGGAAAAAAGGCTCCTCTTTAAGAGCTGAAAGGACTGAAAAAAAGAAACAACAACTATTTTCGTTAATACATGTTCGCCTCTTACCTCGAGTCAGTTGTTGATAGTCCCATTCGGGGGAGCAGGGGATACAGAAACCCGGACGGTAAATGGTGGCTATAGAGGAAGACTATTATTGTGATACACCAAATTAGCAAAAAAACAATAACCCTGTATCTAATAGCCATTTCTCAGTTACTCCCATGTGCAAGTTTACTCGTTTATCGCTTTTCGGGAAAATTCCTGTATTTTGATGGATCACTCACTCATTTAAATGTATTCGAATAATTTAATTCTTTATCTCAGCATATTTCTCGGATTTTCACCGCGTACATTTTTGACCTGGAAATACCGACCGGAGAGCTGGTGAAATTATTGTCTACTCAAGCCAGCAAATGCAATAAAAACTCAAGAAAAATGCGCCACTCATTGCATCCACGCTGCAAGAACCTTCCAACGAACGTCAATTTGGTTCTAATTTATACATAAAGCCTGTTTTAAACTCATTTAAACGATTCATTCCGTTTTGCTCTAACCCGAAGAACTATTTTCGTAATCGCCATGATCGAACAATAACAAGTAAATTACGAACAACGCACATTCAAATTCTTTTTCAAACTGAAATGAACCCTCGTTAATTCAGCAAGACATCAGTGAAATTTAAGCACAATATTTAACAATTATAAAGTCCTCGTAGCTGAAAGTACAGAAACAACTGAAAAGTTGCTAACATTGACGTTTACCAATATAATTGCTGGGAATTTTCATTTAGTCACTACTTTAAAGACTAAGATTACCCAAGGAAGAATGAATACATATTGAGCGAGAATGTACAGACACAATAATCTTTAGTCAATATAAGAATGCAACCGCCGTGCAGAGGTATGCAATATGACTACAACGCAAATTCCTCAACAATGTTAAATTTGGTCTAAGCTATGAATGTCCACAAAAAACTAGAAAAAATTAGCGAAAAACTACAAAATATTTAAACTGTTTCTAAATTCTTAATTCAGTGAGAGTTGGGCATTAATTTAAGTCTCACACGCTAGAGGAGAAGAAAAATCTGGCGAGAGTAAAAAGTAAATTTTGAGAACTTTGTATGATGAATATAAAGAAAACAGTGAAAGATAGCCCAAGAAGTCATGGAGAAAAGCCGGCCATATAAGTACTACTGCAGTATCTATAGTGGGAGGTGTTAAAAAGCTGAGTTTCTGTGCATCAAAAGGGAAAGAAAAGTAATATTACAGAATTGAGTTACTTAGGAACATAGAGAGAGTGGCGAGTATCCCGATATCGTATCAGGATGACCTGAAAAAAGAACTAACTACTAAGCATAACGCTCGGACAGAAGGGGTACTTTTACCACTTTTAAATGCCCTTGACTTGATTCCCAATAAGGCTCGGGGTAACCACAGAAAAGAGCAGAAAAAGTAAACACAAATGCCTGGTATTTGGAGACTCGCTGCCTTTTACTGAGTTGTTCAATCAAAAACTATCTTTGAATACTTCCTACACATTTCTATTACAATCATACATATACAAAAGTCAAAAGAACTCTTTAAATATGTCGATCCACCCAGTCGGATCCCTTCAATACTTAAGCTGCGTCACCCATATCTCACACTTCTAAATTATATAACAAATTGAACAGCAATGAATGCACCAAATTGCTACTTTCATTTAGTGACGGTTACATAATTTCAAGCAAAGAAACTAAATTACTGTTATTTTCTATAGATTAATGATTTGTATTTACGGACGGACTACAATCTATGCAGAAATCCCTAAGAAGAGAATCGGCGTTATCAATTGCTTAATTTAAAAATCATGTATTTTTTCATTATATTTTTGCCCTAAAATATATTGCATAATGCCTGAATACGTATATAACATAATTCGCTTGCAAGTGTTACGGACTGGTAAATAAATACTCTTTAAAAGTACACTTTCGGGAGTTGAACCCTTGAGGAATACCTCATATGCTCATATTACGAAAAAATATGCCCGCGGAAAAGTCACTTATGGAGCAAGGGAAAAGAATTACTGTGGGACGGCGCCAGAGGGAAGTTAAAAGCACTTGATGTCAATCTGATGAAAAAATGTAGAAGGAAAATTTACGACTTCTTAAATGGAGAATGGGAGTTTGGACTTGGTAGCGGTGAAAAACGCTCGCCTTGGAGTTGGAATAAATCGACATTTTGACACACATCGGAGATTTATTGACCTAAAATAACCTCAACGCAATCTCATTCAATAAATATGTATTACACAATCGTTTACCTTCATTGACCATTATAAACTCAACTGTTCCTATGGACATATCATTCATGATTTCGCGAAGCCTTATTACAAAAATTTGTTCAATAATTTAATATATTATGTCGACAATACTTGAAAATAATAAATTACAGTAGGTACACTCCCTGGAATAAGGAATAAGGTACGAGGAGGAGTAAAAATCGACCATGAAGAATGCCACCAAATGATTATGAAACAGAAGCACAATACTGATGGAACACATTTCATTTTAGCAACGAGAATTTTATAATAGGATCTGCACAACTGAGATTTGGATCCACCTAATATTTGCGTAATAAAAACAGCAGTTAAATTACACTCTCAAATATAACATTTGATGTGCATAAATTATTAATGATAGTTATGGTATAGTTATGATATAAACATAACAACCATATAAGTTAACACTAAGTTAAGTATTTGTTAACCCTTATATATAATTTTATTTTACTGATATTAAAATTTGTTTTCGACACTTTAACGATAGCGATAGAGATTTACGAGGCGTAAGTGGTTTCTCTACGAGTGATGAATGGAAAACATACAGTTGCATGTCGCCATGCCATGCTATTTTTATCTATCGAAGAAGACGTTAAAAAGCACTATTTCTGAACTCCTCGTAAGGATTCAGCCATAGAAGTCCCCGGAAGTAAGTTTCAGTTACAGAAAGAGATACGCCGGGAGGGGGGGAAGGGTGGAGGAGTAATGCTTCCTCGCCACAAAGGAGGAGATAAACGCTGGGATTATATGAGTAATGTGATTTGAACCCCAAGAGCTAATAAAGAGGGGTCACAAATGCCGGATAGAATGGGAAGAGGTTGCCGTAAAAGAGGCTTACTGCTTGAGGTCATTCGTTTTGTATATTCTCATCTTTGAGTCCGTATATTCTCATCGCGCCCTTAGGTTGAGTAGTCAATCAAAAATTCGGAAGGATAGCATAAAGTATGAGTGCATAGCAACAGAAAGCGATGAAAGACTTATTCGAGCTTTGTTTGAATTTTCTCGAGGTGGAGATCGTAAGGCTTATATTATAGCTGCCAGGAGAGCTATCCATGATGTCTCTTGGGATAAGATATGGTCAATTAGGCATTCTGGTGATGGGGAAGCTGATAATCCAAGCCTATGAGTTTCATGGATTCATAATGACATGGATCGATATCAGTTACCCGACGCAAGTCTACGACAACTTATTTAACAAACGCAGGATGCAGGTAAAGGAGAATGGGTGGTCATAGCGGAAATTTTAGGGGATTTTTAAGAAATAATGCAGAATGATAAGAGATTCACTTAAGAAATAGAATTGTTGTTTTGTTGAATCGGCATACGATTTTTACTTTTCTTCACCATGGCAGAATGTGATAGATATACCATTGTAACAATCAAAATCTTCAAACCTATCTCAGGAGACAAAAGCAAACTTGCACAGACGGCATGGCATTTAATGCACTCGTTATGACCATTTGAACGCCGAACTTTTAACACTTTCCAGAAAAAAATAATTTTTAATGGAGTTCTTCAACAAGATCTCATTCTCAATTTATTTCTGAATGCCTATGTCTACACTTTTAACAATAAAGAAATAGCTCATACGAAAGCTGGGATTTGGAATACAAGCATGGAATTTTATTCCGTATTTTTTTGAGCTTCCGTTTGAAAATAATGAACTCATTCGTTTATAATTTTGAAATAATGGAGCGGCACCTGAAATTAAAATTTTATTTTCCCGCCGGGGGAAATGGGTACTCTTATGGCAAACTTAATGGAGTCTGGAAAAATTGTGAGAAAAATTTATTACTTTTTTTAAAGTTTTTAAATCCAGGTAATTTCCGTTAGACTGCTTTCCAAATTAGTCATAGTTTTCTTAGTGCGATTTGTTTATTTTACGACACACTGACTTCGTTCTTGCTTTCTTCCATGCAACTAATTTACAGCTCTTTCTTGCCATCAATCATGCCTAATTTAATTACAGGTACATGCAGGAATGCCTAATGAACCCACTGGTTTCTCGCTTTAGTTTTTCTCTCGTTAGTGCCTATTGCCAAAGATTGATTAGATTATTAGATTTTAAATTAGATTTATGGCAGCCCAGGCATGCACTAATATTGAAATATTCTATTTTGATAAAATTATGAAAATAATTAGACAGCTACAATTAAAAAAACAAGGTAACTCAAACCCGCTTTTGTTATAAGAATATTTATGAATATAAAATTTGGAAAATCAGTAATCTAAACCTAATTGCAACAATCGACAAAAAGAAATGAAGTTGACGATCCGATCTCCATATTACAGAGGAAAAAAATATAATATTTTTCCAGCGTTACCTACAACATAAGCTATCACACACACAAAAAAAGGTTGGTAATGGAAAAAATATTCCGAGTTACCCATTAAATAGTGCCAACCACGGTTTCTTCCAGCACGCTGTGAGGGCCGGCGACGTGCATGAAAAACAAACAGTATTTAAGGATCAGCAGCGCGGGCGGCGAGCTACTGAAAACAAACACGAGGCATGGCACAAACCTATAGTGGTCTCCGCTTCCCGGAGAAAACGCTCGGCAGTGCGGTCGTTAACGCGCGGAAGGAGAAGTACCGCGAGGAACTCCGACCATCGCATCGGGAGGCGAGACAAAAGGAGAAAAAGAATGGGCGTCGTTTCGCAGCGAGACTCGGGGGAGATAGGGGGGTGGAGTGGAAAGGGGGAAGCGAAGGGGGAGGGAATTACGGCGCAAGAGAGAGGAGTAGGTCGGTTGAGGGGGAGGAGAAAAAATAAAGACTTGAGATAGAGAAGGGGCCAGCGGCCTCCTACTAGAATGCGACTCCCGCCAGTCATCTCGTGCTCCAACTCCCCTTATTCCACTTCCGCGATCTCAACTGACCCTCTTGAGACTGCCAGCCCAGAGGTGAGGACGTTGCCTGAGGTGAGGATGAAGGAGAGGGGAGAGGAAGGAGGGCGAAACACGCTGATGAGTGGGAGTGGAATTGGATTTACCCGCTTGAGTGAGTCAAATGGACGAATTACCGAGGACATTAGCGAGAACTTTTTTTCCGGGATCCAATTCCGACTTAAAACTCACTAACGACAAAAAACGGGAATAAAGTGCATGTTTCCCATACTATAAGCACTCTCCAATACCCTTACTTTTACACTATACCAATTGAATTAATTATTGATTAAAATGCGTACAAATTGAAACCTCTGCCTCTGAACCAATATTTCAGTGAAATAGTGAAATCAATGAAACCCATCGGAATTAAATGTTCGTGTAATTATGTACGCTTACAATTAGTTTTCCTTTCTATGGAGTAGAATAACCCCGCAAAGAAATTTAATCATGACACATCTCTGAGATTTTCCCTAAATAATATACCAATGGAATCACTTTTTTATCTTGATCATAATACTAGTTACGAAAGAAATGCCAAAGATGTGGGTTTTCCACCATTTAAATTTATTTTCAAAATTTAAAGTTAAAAAAAATATGGAAATTATGTTTTGATCGGTACTGGCGCATTCATAATTAAATCAGAGACAATTTAATTTTCAGAAACACCAGACAGAGCAAATTAGACAGAAGCCTTCAGCGCTTTCTGTGAATATTTTAAAATCCCTGAGTAAGAAAAATTCAGTGAAAAGATACATTATCTGAGACACGTAGAAAAAAGAGTATGTGATTCTACAGGAACAATTAACTAAATTCACAAGCGTACACTTATTTACTCTAAAACTTACAAGTATAGTTTCCTTGATGTTGTAGTGTAAATGAGAATTGCCTACTTAAAATCAATTGGGATATAGGGTTAACATTTGATTATGTTGTGTACCTTACATGGCCTAAGGGCCTTTACGGTGACTTTAAATCAGTCCAGTTCATTCTTTGATAGGGATAACAATCACCAATAAATGTCGATTCAAGTAATGTGACAACGATAAACTTGTAATGGATTTGAAGACAACCTTCTCCCTCACCAAATACTTCTTTAGGACTAGCTTCTCCGTTCCTCGGAAAATAAAATGCCCGTCTAGAATGCCCTTCACCGTAACCAACGACGACTGGATTTATTCCACCACTTATCCATCCCTTACCTCAGAATGGCGAGCAACTTTGGAAAATGTCAGCAAATTAAAAGGGTTAAATCTTTGCAAAAGAGTATCTTCTTAGTTAGACTACACATACTCAAAAGAGAATCATAAGTAAATACTTGAACGCCACTTTGGTCATTGTACTCTTTGAATTGTGCATGGGAAAGAATTAAGAGTGGCAAAATTAATAATTTCTCCTTTGGTTCAAAATTAAACTATTATCTTTTACTTGCATGCATGAAGATCTCAAGTAACTCATACAATACGTTGTCGAATAACACCTTTGATAGCGATTTCACGGAAGAAATCAACACCAAAAATCAAGATGGATTACAATTTAGTGGGTGTCCCATCCATTAATTGGAAGAAGAATATTTTGCTTCCTAAGATACTTCTTTCAGCAAATACGTGTCCTTGCGTGAACATCTATTAGATCATTTTCTAGAAAAGGATTATTATTAAACATTATATTAAAAACTACTGATACATTATATTGAAATCTACTGATATCGACTGATACATTCGCTACCTGTGTCCTTTGGGGGGGGGGGGGGGGAGACCGTTGTATGTTGCATGTCCATCTGTTTGTGGAATTTAACCTTCTTACTTTTCAAATTCTGGCCAGCACGGTATTGAATAATTTTTTTACTGCATCCTAATGGGCAATTGTTTGTTAGATGATAGTAAATGTATGTTTTTGCATGCGTGTAAGTTGAAAGGATTTTGCATGAATGTATACACCACTGTGGGCATAGGTTAGCATGGATGTTTTCATTTTGCATGTGGTATTGTTCCCTTTTACGGGTGGTGACGCGACACCTCCCGCCACACGCCCTAACGACGACTTGCGGGGCATTGTGTAGACTTAGCTACTAGTAGCCACTTAAACGTTTTTAAAATCCGTTTGGTGAGCTGTAGGGCGCACTCCTTCAATTTGAGCATCATCCATTATTTCTCCATAAGTCTCCGTGTGCACCGACTGATTTCTTTTCCTCTATCAAGTGGAACAGAAATAAATGAAGCCATGTTCATCGCTTAAAGGATTTTCCGTTTCATTTTGCTAATTACCGTATTTCCAATTCGTGCTAAGTGTATGTAGACATGCAGTCAACTAAAAGGGCGTATGTTTATATTGCATCGCATAATATGAGAATATTGCCAGTAGAATGTTAAGGCCTCAGTCGTTTTTCATGCCTTGATAATCCATGATTCTAGAAAAAATCTTATGGAATAAGGGGATTTGAAAGAGTCCGTAGTCTAAAAAATAATTATGAATAACATAAATAAGTACCCTGGAGAGCGATGCAATATATCACTTGGTGGCATAAACGTTACACCTCTTATTAAATAAGGGCATTTGAAAGAGTCTGGAGACGCAGCGTAAAATATGAAAACATAAAGGGGAGAAGAGTCAACCTCATAAAGAACGTTGGCCCGTGAACGAATTTTTCGGGATGAATGCACAAAGTCCAGCCCTGGAGAAGAGTGTAATGCGCTCTCTCCTTCGCCGAACGAGGTAACCTCGTAAAAAAATGCATTCGTGAGAGGAAGACGAGAGATAGAGAGGTTAAGGGGTGGATTCCACAGGGGCAGGGATAATTTTCCCGGAGTCTTAAAAAGAATGCCACCTTCCATCCTGGTACTTTCGGCCGGGGCCGTTACCATGGCGACGGAACCCGAGCATCAGCAGCGCTACCCTCAGAAATGGGATGAAAACTTCGGAAGAGGATTTCGTCATTTTCGGAGGGGGCGGGAGGGGACAAGTGGAGGGAGGCGGGTAGGTAGGAGAGGCAGTAAGAGAGACAAAGGACCCCTCGGTCGGTCAGGAAAAGGACATATGCCATTTAATCTTGGGTCGAAGACGAAATGGAACGCAAAGACATCCGGGAGGGGAATGGGGGGGGGGGGTCGGTCCCATTGATTGAAAATAAAGTAGGAGGGACCAACTCCGGCCTCTCCCCCGGACCTAGTTTCTCCCTTTTCCATTTAAAAGTCATTGGCACGGGCACATGTCAATTCAATTTTCAGGGCCTATTCCGCCTTGGAGCGTGAAATCTCTCCGGTTTCGCAGAATGATTTATAATCCGTTTTAACCAAAGTATGTCGGATTGCCCTTACGTAGACTCTGGTTCAAAAAACTTTTTTTTGTCTTTATCTTCCAATTCACTTCGGGCTGATCGCAGGACAGGAGCAGGAAAAGCAGTTGAAACGTCGGCACCAGAAGATGCCAACGCGGAGGTATCCCGAAATCCACAACACCCTTGTTTGCCTTCACATTACCCTTCAAGATAATTTATCTTTACGCAATAAACGTTGACTGAGGAAAGAAAACATTGGTAATGATGATGCCGTTTATCATTCCTAGATGATAGGCAACATGTAACGCTTTTGAGAGAGTAGACTTTAAATTATACAACAACCTTGCGGATTTGATTCTGAAATTCCAGAATAAATACATTGATGGGAACTTTGGTAACGGTAAACTCATTTTTGACATTTAGGTTAGACAATAAAGTTTTAAAGTTAAATTATGCATAGATGTAAGTCTATAGGTAAAAGTTAAGCAAAAGATACAAAAGTTAAACTCATTTTACAATGATGATTTTTACTCATTTAATATTCCATTTCATGTGACAGGTCAATTATCAATTTTTCATCTCAATATGTAATGCAATTTACGCCGAAGGAATACGTTGCTCGATAAAGAAATAAATGAATACAAAGTAAAGAAAACTAAAAAAATACTCAAAACCACATGAAGAAGTCGAACGAAAGTTAAATACGAAGTTGTTGCGAACAAAATATATAAAGTGAAATTCCACATATTTGGGGATCTAAAAATACGTAATACAGAGGTGAATTTGATCATATGTCTTAGTGAAATATTACTCACCATTCTCATAAAGTACACGAAAAGTGGACAGAAAAAATAATAAGGTTTTAATACAACGAGCTCAATACGAATGCAATGAGACTGAACCGGGCGGAGCTGTGAGATCGGTAACTTACACGCCTGGTGGCCAAGGCCAGGTATTTCGTAAGAACATATCAGATCAATGTAAATATATGGAAAAAGGATACCACAAAAACAAGAGCGAGAGAGAGAGGAGAAAATGCAAGGGATACAAGGGAGATATCACTCGACTCCACCGAGGTGTTAATAATGTATCGAAATGGATGAGAACAAAGAGAGAACGAAGAAGAGGGACAGAGAAGATGCTGGGAGAGAAGATGCAGGGGGCAACTGCCAGCTCATTTTCCAAGACGCCCCTTGCGCCTCGAAGGAGAGAAACAAGAGGGGGAGGGGCGGGAGTTTAGGAGGTGGAGGGGGCGAGAGGGTGGGTGAGTTTTCTAGGATGAACGTCCAGGGATACGGGTGACGTCAGTTTATGACCCTATGAGGTTGCGTCGAAAGGGATGGAGAGGTGGTGGGCGGAAAGAGACAGAAAAACGACCCGAACGAAAGAGCCTTCTCCGTGCCATCGGGCGAATCCACGTTGTAAGGGACATGCAAAGTGCGTCTGCCACTTCTATCTTGCGAAAAGAGTTCGGTGAAATCAATGAGCCATATTTTTTATATTAATACTTTCTAATAATTGGTTAGGAAGTGATGAGGTTTTATATGGCCGGTTCCTAAGGTGATTTTCATTAGCCTTACAATCAAACTGATATTACCATACAAGCAAATCCTACGGTGTTATGCGCCACCTACGAAATCATTTAGAGAAATTTTAACTCTAGCTCTGATGGTGGGTGGCTGAGTAACAAGTGCTAATTCGGGGGACAAGGATTTACGTCGTATTCCCGGCAAGTACATCCATTTTTATAAAAGGTTAATTAAATGACGCATGAATGAGGAAGAGGGTGTGTAATAAAAAAAATAATTATGGGTGCATCATATAAATATATTTATGTTCCAAAAGCAACAAACACAAAACGTATTAACGAGAAGAAAGTATTTTGTGAAAAGTTAAGAACTAAAACCAAGTGAGGGGATTATTGCACTTCATGGTGAGGTTCAGGAGGAAAATACATGAATAACTGACATTAAAAGGTCATGGTCATTATTACTATTAGCAATACTTTGTCAGTTCTGCCTTTCTACTTCCTACCACCTGATCTCATTTGCCACTTGACATGCTTGTTGGGTCCCAAATGACCCTTAGTTTTCTCTAAACCCAAGCATTTCGTCACGCCTTTCAACCACAAATCCGGTCCTCAACTCGATCCTACTTTCCAAACCGGAGCTTCAATACCATTGAACCAATCTCCCCTCCCCGTCACTCACCTGTCTACCTGCCTACTGATCCTATTTCTATCCCTTACGTCACGCAAATTATGTATAAAAGGATCGTTTGATTTTTTCATCCGGGATAAACTTCCGGAAATACGTCCATAAAAAATACTTCACAAAAATATCTACATAAGAAAAATAAAAGTTGAAGGAAAACTCATTTAAAAGGCGCTCAGAGCATGAGGGAGGAACTACAGCGTACTAAAGGGAGGGGAAAGTTGAACTGAAATTGAGGAAAAGAAAGAATACACCGAGAATTATTCAAAGCGATAAATAAACTAGTGAAACTAAACAGGTATAGAAATATTCGTCAAATATTCATAACGAAATGGTAATTATTTACATCGACTTAAGATTAGAGGTAAGTTCGCGAACTATGAACTAAATTTGCCGCCACATTCCGAGGAAATATGAAGAAAATTTGCTCACAGTGGAAAATTCACTGCCTCAAAACCGTTCACTGAAGTGAATAGTTCCCTTAGAAAGCTTCACTCACTAATTACCTAGCTTGACTTCAAAGACCTTGCGCCTCTGGTAAAACATAAGAATGAATTGTAAAGCACAAAGCACACACCAAATATTATAAAGTCCAAAAACTTTGAAAAACTCACAAAACAACGGATAAAACAACTCCATAAAGGCTAAAACATGAAAGAAAAATTGTAATTATGTGAAAGAAAAATACGGGATATAAAAAACATTTTTAGTAAAAATAAAACAAAAGAGGAGAGCAAAGAGTCAGAAGCAAATAGTAATAAAGACTTGACCAGTGAATTTCCCACAGAGCCTCTTTTTGGTAAGAGGTCGGAATTCATCCAACACTGCTAATAATGCCTTCGCATGAAAAAATACTGAGAAATACACATGACCGACTTACATATCGATTATTAAAATATATATAGAAATATATACATTAATACTTTTACATTATATATATATATATATATATATATATATATATATATGATGTGGAAGCACTCAGGAGAGCAATATAACATTTGGACGGCACAATACAACACAATTAATAAAGAACATAAAATAGATAACACGTAAAAGGACACTCACATTGTAGATTGTTTTAGTAGGCTTTCGGCCTACTCCTAGGCCTTCTACAGGTCAGACTGAAAGTTCTTGGGAGGAAGTATGGTGTCTGGGGAGGAAAAAAGGGGGGAAAAGAGCAGGGAATGCTGGGAGGGGAATTAAAGATTGCGGTTAAGGGTGGGAATTTAAAAGATCGGAAAGCTAGTATATATGCGGATTCGCGAGTTCTCACCTCCATACTGGTGGCTGAATAGGGTAGGGATTCCAGGATTGTTAGGAAGAAACACTAATCGTATGAAAGGTTGTGGGAAATTGCGTGTGAAGGGATGGGAAGAGAAGAGAGTGAGGCAGAATTACAGGAGTAGCGGTAATTATTCATTCGAATGGATAAGGCATTCGCCTATGTAAAATGAAGTGCATTGTTTGCATGACAAAATATGGATAATGTTTTTCCAGAGGCAATTAGCGTGGGAACGGGGTGAAAAGGGGCTGTGGGGAGAGGGAAGCAGATCTGATCAGCAGACACGTTTTACATCGGGGGCGGTTGCAAGTTGGGGAAATATGAGGAACTTTGTCAGGGACCAAAGGGCCCCTGATAAATTTAATCATATTTCCTCAAAGGGGGACAAAGGGTTGTGAATCTTAGAAACCTGCCTTTCATCATGGGTTCAGGGTGGCTTTTTAGTAGCAGTCTATTTTTCTCGTTGTATCGTTCCAAAATACCACTAATGTGATTTTTCTGTTAATGTGCGGTTGCCTCGTTCCGAAAAACAATTAACAAAGCTGAAAAATTTCCGCCGGATCACGGGGATCGGACCAGCGTCCTTCGGCTCCTCAGGCAGTCACGTTACCTCTGGTATACCCCTGACCTCATATACGACCTTGTGTATGTATATATAAGATAAAATCCTATATTTCTAAAGGAAGGGACATACTATAGCTGATATAAGGTTTGTGAATGTCCCTAACTACCAGCAAAATACCGTTAGGACAAATAGATTTATCGTTAACACAGTTTGATAAAAATATTTATTAGAATGGAAACCTAATGATTGCAATAAAATCGTCAAAGAGAAAAACAGCATTTTGGTATTACAGCATTACGATCATTCTAAATATAGAAGTCATGCACTGCAAATACGTTATTCTTAAGAACAAAACTTCATTTCGAAGGGAATATATAACTCAGCTCGCGACGTTAAATTCCAGAAACAATTTTGTCGTAGGATCGAGAAATGATTTCACGCAGTTTTGACATGGTCATTGGTATTTTTAGTGAAATATTCGATGCACATATGTGCTTGTACGAGCACATTGCACGGGTCGTGGTGAAGGGAGAAAGAGGGAGAGAGGAGTGGATTGAATATCGTGATGCTAGCAGGAGACGGAGAGAGCAAACGAGGAGGGAAGGCCGTCTAAGGGAGGCGGCGATGCGGAGATTACGTGATTAACGAGGAAGTCGGCAGCAAGGACCGAAAGGGGTGATGCCTCCACAGTCTTCCATAGGCCCGGAGGGCGAAGGTGGCGGGTGAGCTTTCCTCCATGCCCCCCTTCGACCCCTTCTCCCACTCAACAGACTCCCAAGTCTCAATTGCGGACGGACGTACGTATTACTAAGAGGTTAGGGAGGAGGGTTGAAGTTGCGTGGGATGAGGAACCCGCTCTCTGTCGAGCGGTCTTCTCTTTGACACTCGTCTCTTTCTTATCCAATCTGTTCGCCTATTACTGTGGAGCTCCTCCAACTTCAACTACTACTCTCCCCTTTCCTCTGGCGTAGAAGAAATGCGAAGTTTACCCCGAGAGGCCTTCCCCTTCATCCCTATGATATTAAGGGGAGACAGTAGATGACGGTGGAGTGGTTTGAGAACAACGGAAAGGAGCGGTGGAGTGGAGGAGGAAGGGTTTGTCAAATTTGTCGACAAGGTTAAGGACGCTTGCCTTTTGCCCCTCACCAGGAAAGTTGTGTCGACTGCCGCAGGGAAGATACATCGCCATGGGAAACCATCGCCTTCGATGCCCCGTGTTTTGCAGGTGGTTAAGCGGCGCGCGCCGCGCGATAGGTGGGAGAGTTCGGAAAGCGTTGCCGAGCCATCAAGTAAGGGTGTGCACTCGTCGGGAAAATGAATGGTCAAGGTCCCTCAAATCTTTGAAATTATTTTCTTAATTGCCTTTCTAAGTTCGTAAAAAGGTGAGCGCATTTTACGGTCTACATTACTACTGTCATAACTTTGCAAAATCAAAAATGCAGGGATTTCGAGGTGTAAAAATCATTCGCCTTGACCGAAAGCACTAATCCCGGGCAAGATGCATGATTTTTCTTCTGTGAAATTCCTATATTTCCGATGTGTATCCGCGAATGACTATATTAAAGCAATGTTGTGGAATCTTTTGTAGTTCTCAGTGACTTCAACTTGGTCGCAAAGTTAGCAATTAAGAAGCAAGCAGACCCCATAGATGGAGACACCAATCATGAAGAGATCATTGTGTGATGGGATTTTAAAGATTTCATAAACATGTTCCTAATTAAAGCAATTTTAAAGGGAAAACCTTCAAAAATGTATTCTTTTAATGTTTCAAAATATAGGTAGGCTCCAGGCATTTTTTCTGCATATTCTTGCAAACAACATAGAATGAAAAGAGAGACCATTTTACTCTTGCTCTTCACTTAATTTTAACATCTTGGCCGATAATTTAAATTTTGATGAAGATCACTAGTTAATCTTTCCAAAACACACATGCTTAAAATAAAATACAGAATCACTACCACCGGTGAGAGATATGACGTAAGGTACTAAATTAATGCGCTGACAGATGATTCCTGGAACAAGCTTGGGTAAAACATGCTGGAGGCGAATTTTTGGAAGTAGAGAGAATGAAAAAAATATTTCAGCGATATCATGCCTGAGACTGGCAAATTCCAGAAATATATTTCCTAGGTGTCCTCCGGCCGTTTAAACGTGGCTAGAAAACGTCAAATATGTATTCTATACTTTACAACTCTGGCAATGTATTCGATAAAAATGCGTGGTACTCGTTAACTGCAGAATTCTTGGAAACCCAAGAAACCAAAGAAACCATTAGGTGAACATAGAGAAGTACTCCAAGAAAGATACAAAACGAGGACCAATTACCTCGCCCAGATGTGTGCCCAGGCGCTGCGCATTTGAATTAGTACTTGCTTAAGTTCTTGCGTTTATTCCGCAATCTGGTCACACCTTCATCAAGAACCCGATAATCAACTCTAGCACGCTTCTCATAGCTTTCCTCCTTAATTATGTCCCCGTTTCTTTTTCCCACCACCACAATTATTCCTCCCATAGCTATTTTTGAATTAACTGGCTCCAAAGAGTCTCCTTTTCTGATTGATTTCTGACTCCTCTACTCAGCCTGAGCAAGGTCCGTCTATATCACTTGTAGCTTTGATTGGGCGTAATTTATCGCGGTACATAACAGCTGAGTTAGAATGAACATAAGCGATGCAGCCCTGAATCGATACCCATCATCATCGCAAACACCATGATAAGACCTTTAAAGTACACTATGATAAAGAGTTAGTTTTAACTGGCAAAGGTATCACGTTTTCAAATTCCCTATATCCGACGCAAACAAAATTTTTAGGAAAGAAGTGAAGGAGGCATACCACAGATATTCAACATGAAGACGATCACAGTGCCAACAAAATGAGGAATAACAGCTTTCAGGATAATTAGCAAGATCAATGTTATGACAGCACTGACCTAGTTTCAGTGGGATAAAATATCCTCGTTCATTGACGGTCGTGTGTCTCTGAGCCGGGCGGTGGAGGGAAGGGGATTGAATCGGATTTGAGTAGCCGTGCTCGAAAACCTCGAGGCGAACGTGACTATGAATTTATGGTAGAAAATAACGAGATTTTGTGGACAAAATACATGCCACACATAAAGGCAATCTGGAATAAAAGGCATAGTCTCTGTATATTAATTTAATCAATTCCACATGCTAGGCCAAAATTAGGTCAACCAAGAAACCTTTCAGTTTTAGGAAAGGCATAAATCCACTTATATTAGGCTTTACTTTGATCTTCCAGCATGATACCAAGATGTTATTTTTTGTGCGATATGAGTGCAATTAATAAAATTTGAAAACATCGTCTAAAATATTTTTTATTCATCTTCAATTCCCATTTACCGCGCTCAAAATGCATCGATGACTGCAGCAATATATTCGTTTAGATAAAAATGAATGCACGCCTCAGAAAATAAGATCATTGAATCATACATCAATAGTAAAAACGTCTTTCGCCTTAGCTACCGAAAATATAATTATTATTTAACCATATAAACTGTTTCCCAACACTATTATTTTCTACCCAAATCTAATTCACGTATGCCTATATACGACTATGGCTTATTAATTCATTATAAGAAGCGTGACCTGAAGAAATTCCATAGTTATAAAAACGACTTGCTTAAAATTTTGCATTAGTTCCACCCCATGACCCCACTCCACACCACATGACCCTAACATGCCTTAGGACATCATCCCATGCACCCAAGACTTCAATTAATCGCACCATTTTGTGACAGGAAAGCCATCTCCAAATCCCTACTCTCAGAGAGAAGAAACGACTGTGCATACATTAAAATAAAACCGCTTCCGACAGAAAATGTATGAATATAAAATTTAAAAAATCTTTTTTCTTATTCGAGCTACACAGGTTTAGGAACAGGGTGATAAATTCGCACAGTTTCCCAGGAGCGGATGCGGACTCTGACCACAATTTAGTTGTTATGAAATGTAATGTTCGTTTCAAGAAGATAAGGCAAGGGCGGAGGGTTAAAAAATGGAATTTAGAAGCAGTAAATGAATTAACGAGGAATGAGTAGAGAAAATGATGGATGACGGTAAAGAACTGAGTACTATCGAAGAAAAATGGGAATGTATCAAGAAAGGGATATTGGAAGCCGCTAAAGACACTATAGGAACCGTTAACGGAATAAGGATAAGGAAACCATGGGTAACGGATGAGATGATTGCAAAGATGGATGAGAGAAGAAGATGGAAAAATGTAAACACAGAATTAGGCAAAATGAAGTACAAAGAGTTAAACAATAAATTGAGAAGGGCTACAAATAAAGCAAAAGAAGAATGGTGGAAAACGCAATGCGAGGATATGGAAAGTTTACAGAAGAAGGGTGAAATTGGTGCTCTATACAGCAAGGTTAAGTTATTATCGGGAAGTAAGAAGGCAAGATCTGTGCTAACAGTTAAAGATAAATGGGGTAAGATAATAGTTGAACCAGGAAAAATCCAAGAGAGATGGAAGGAATATATAGAAACACTGTATGGTAAAGAACTTAGGCCGACAAGGTTAGACATAGAAAAGGAACATGACGTAGAAGAAGATAGCTTAGGTCCAGGCATACTCGACGATGAAATAGAAAGGGCATTAAAGGAGATGAAAGCAAATAAGGCTGTGGGGGTGGACAATATTCCTGTAGAAATGTTGAAATGGTTAGGGAAAGGTGGAAAGAAGGCCATATATGGACTGATTCGTAGTATCTATGAGGAAGGAATCTGGCCGGAAGATTTTGTGAGGTCGGTGTTAGTTCCTATTCCAAAAAAGGCAAAGGCTTCGTCATGTGAGGATTACAGAACAATAAGTTTCATATCCCACGCAGCTAAAGTTATTCTCAGGATCATCAACAAAAGGATAGAGAGTAAGGCAAATGATTACTTAGGGGATGATCAGTTTGTGTTTAGGAAAGGAAGAGGTACGCGTGATGCCATTGCAGTAATGAGATCACTAGTCGAGAGAAATATAGAATACAATCAGGACGTTTTTGCCTGTTTTGTAGATTTCGAAAAAGCGTTTGATAGAGTGAATTGGGAAAAATTAATGCGTGTATTGCAGAAAATAGGAATGGATTGGAGGGACAGGAGACTGATCCACAACCTGTACATGTCTCAGACTGCTCAGGTGCGAGTGGGGAACGGAGAGTCCGGATGGGCAGTGTTAGGAAGAGGTGTAAGACAGGGTTGTCCATTGTCACCGGTACTGTTCAACGTATATGTAGAGGAAATGATTAAAGAGGCATGGGAAGAACTGGAGGTAGGAATGAAAGTCGGAGGGGAGTTCGTAAAATCGGTTAGGTTTGCTGATGACCAAGCATTAGTTGCTCAGTCAGCCAAGGGGTTGCAAGCATTGTTGAGTGAATTGGAGGTTCAGTGCGATAAATATAGGATGAGAATAAATATTAACAAAACAAAGGTTATGCGATTTTCCAGAAAGAAAAAGGGCTAAGCTAAATATTAAAATAGGCGGGGAAAAAATAGAGCAGGTAGAACAGTTTACATATCTCGGAAGTGTTTTGGACCAACACGGTCAAAGTGGTAGGGACGTAAGGAGAAGAATTGCGCTAGGCAAGGAGGCTTTCTCAAGGAGGAGGGAGTTGATGACGGGGACGTTGAGTAGAGATGTTAAGACAAGACTCGTAAAAACTCTGATATAGAGCGTAGCTATGTACGGCGCGGAAACGTGGTCGCTGAAGCAGGAGGATAGACGTAGATTGGAGGCTTTTGAAATGTGGGTGTGGAGAAGAATGGAGAAGGTGAAATGGACCGAAAGGAAAACAAATGAGGAAGTACTAGAAATGGTGGGGGAGGAGAGGGGTTTGTTGAGAGAAATCCTATGGAGGCAGGAAAAATGGATGAAAGGCGTATTGAGCGGTAGTGGAATGTTGAAGAGGGTAATAGAGGGGAGAATGTTGGGCAAGCGAGGTAAGGGTAGGAACAGGATAGGAATGTTGGACGGGATGAAGGGAGGAAAGAAGTACACCGAGATGAAGAGGGACCTGATGTAGATTAGTTTGCTAGGTGGGCAGTCACAAAATGTTTATTTGATAGTTGTGTCCATCCAAAAAACTACCTTAACCGGTAGATTACCTAATAATAATATTCTGAACTGTTACTTCTCCAACTCACAAACTAGCGGCTTAGTTTAACTTGATTTTTTTAAACTTTTTTTTATTTTAAATTAGATTAAACATTAATTCACTCAAGGACAGCATTATTAATTCCATGTTGAAGTTGAAATGGTTAAGCCATCGTAACTTTCCTAGATGATAAAGTTCGGCATCATCACTCTTTTTAAAAAAATTCCAGTGAATGAGGCAGTGCGAATGATGAAAGAACTCGTGAACAGTGTTTTCACCTGAGAAATAAATATCAGTCCCTACTGAGTTCCGCTACAATAGCATTTTTATTGCTAAGAAAAAAATTATTTGTATTTCAAAAATGTATAGTTATCCCAGCCTACCCCTCTCTTTCAACATAAATATCGAATATTTTCATCAAAAAATGCTAACAGAACCATTTTAATAGGAATTTCGACTTCGCTAATAAAATTAAAATGTCGGTTCAAATAAGCTAATAATATTTTTTGCTCATGAATGGAAACATCGAGATAGCTAGATATAGTTCTATCTTTCATTATTTCTTTAAACCCTCCATCTTTCCACTTTCCTCAGGAACTTAAGGAAAATCAATCAATTAAGCAATTCACCGAAACCCGTTTAATACCGCCCAATTAACACCTAATTACCTGTCTCATTACTTCCTTACTTAGTTCCTGCTGGCACTGTTAGCACTTTTTGTATCGATATATTCTCTTTATCTACGTCATCAGTCTTTTCTGATGAAACTGTTGTATTTCATCACCCTGCGAGATTCATACATCCCGTTTAACTAAATGAAAGTGTTAGTCTGAAGTCTGCTTGGCACACCGCCGCAGAAAGGATGATCAGTTGCTCGAAGCGGGCACCTGAAGAGAATCGGCGCGAACATAAAGTTATATCGATTGGAGCCGAAGAGTGAGAAAAAGAGTGAGAGAGGAAGTAAGAAGGAAACGTGTAAAAAAAGAGCCCATAGAGAGCGAGACGAGGTCTCACTGAGGACGTAGGGTCGGACATGACATCCTGACAACTTCCGACGACAAAGCCGCTTGCTAGGCAGTCCTGGAAGAGAGGGACAGGTGAGCTAAGGGTGGTTTTGGGATAAGGGAGGAATGGATACCCCGCGCTAGAGCTTTCCGTGGAGGAGGTGGATGAGATTCTCCGGGAGTTGTTTGGGGATGTGAGGAAGGGTGGTCGCTTGGAGAGAAAAAGAGGCCCACGGAGCCAAGATAGGTGAATAGATCGTGGTCGGGGGGGCAGGTGAGGGCGCGACGGATGAAAAAGGACGGGTGGGTGCGAGATGAGGAGAGTGCAGGCGAGTGAGAGGGAATGGCGAGATGGGGGGAGCGATGGGTGCAGGGAGGAAGGGGAGAGGGTAAAGAGAAGCGGTGTTAGGGAGAGGAAGGAAGACGGATGAGTGTCGGGAAATTGAGGTGGGTGTCGAGGGGGTGGAGACAGGGGGAAGAAACCGAGGGGGAGAGGGGCGTTGATAAGAGGACGCGTCTCCCTTAATCCATTGAAAGATGCTGAGATGTTGGTCCCAGGGGTCCCCTGTCCCCCGTGAAGGGGTGGGGGAGATCGGGGTGGGGTGCTGGCGGGATGACAGGGGGGCATGTGGAGTATATAGGTTTCGAGTAGAAGGGATAAAGGGACCAAAAGGGATAAGCAAGGGGGAGATGGAAGTTCTCTCCGTTTTGATGGCGGAGTCAAGGCTTTCGGACGAGCATTAGATATCCAATAACCTTTGGCTTATCAATATCCCATTTCAAATATGTACCCCGGGTGACTATATTTTTCAACCAGTGGTTAAAGAAATTACTTTTTTGTTCATTAACGCAACATTTCATAGTAATTAACAGCTACTAATAATTTACCACAGAAATGTTCTGATACCTTAGATTTAGAAAGTAATAAGCTGTCGATACCTAAAGCATCAATCAATAATAAACTGATAATACGAGGCGTATTCTTAAAGTAAAAACCGTTTGCTTATATTTAAATATTGGCGCTTCAGAACACAGTTTTGCTCCTACAGCGCCATCTACCGATTCATTGAGAAGCTATAGCAGCATTTGTTTTGTTTCAGAAGTCGTTTGCTTGTCCGTGCATGCAAACACCAATGTCCGCGACAATCGTTGACCCCGCCAGCTGTGAAGTGCGTTCTGTCATACGATTCTTGTATGCAAAAGGATTGTCGGCTGCTGAAATTCATCGGGAATTATGCCTAGTTTATAAACCTACAGTTATGAGTGAAGGAAAGGTTAGAAAATGGTGCTGTGATTTTAAAAATGGACGAACAAATGTCCATGACGAAGAGCGAAGTGGTAGGCCCAGTATTCTGACCGATGAAATTGTTTCGCAAGTGGAGCAAAAACTTCGATCTGATCGTCGATTGACAATTAATGGCCTGGCTGAACGATTTCCTCAACTTAGACGCACTACTGTCTACAATATTGTTACGGAAAACCTCGGATACCACACATTGCGTGCAAGGTGGGTACCGAAAATGCTCACCGACCACCACAAAGAGCAAAGAATGTCCAGTGGACGAGAGTTTTTGGGTCGTTGGGAACTCTTTAAACCACCCACCGTACAGTCCTGACCTTACACCCAGCGACTACTTCCTCTTCTTGCACTTGAAACAGTGGTTCGGTGGACAACGTTTCGAAACCGAAGAGGAACTCAAGAATGGCGTTGTCGATTGGTTCAACCCTCAGGCGGCGAGTTTCTATGCAGAGGGGTTAAAGAAGCTGGTGCAGCGGTACGAAAAATGCTTAGAAGTGAACGGCGATTATGTACGTAGATAAGTGAAGTAGGTTTGTAGCTAACTAAAAGTGCCAATAAAATGTGTTTCAAATGAGTATATTTTTTCCTGTGACCAAACGGGTCTTACTTTATGAACACGCCTCGTATAAGCAATAATTATTTCAGTACGCTATTGATAAGAGAGAGTCCTCGCCTCGAATAAAGGCAATTACCATGGGGTCCTAGGGTCTTGGTACTTCAAAAAGTTTTTCAACATACAATACTCCTTGCATGGCACAAAAATATAGTATTCCTTAGCTTCACCAACCTACTTTAATGCCGATCAAAATACCCATTCTTGACCACTCCCCTCCCTTACATTTCCATCTTGAAGTCTTAAGAATCCAAATGCTCCTAATAATTCTTCCATTGGAAAGTAATAAATATTGTAATTTCTCTTAAATCTAACTTTTCCCCCCAACTGCCTATCACTGTTTCTGTCGATTTTATTTTCCCCACCTTGGTAATACCCCAATCGACGCACATCTTTTCGCGTCATTACTGCCAAGTTTCAGCATGATAAAAATGTTGGCTCCTTTTAGATTGTTTCACTCGTATTTTCTTAACTGCATTAATACATGATCCTGCCACCAACGCACTTCCCTATTAAAGTGTTCATTTTTTCCACGTGATACCTCTTCTAACCTTCTTTTTTGAAAATTGTTCATGTCCTAGACCAAAATAAGGGACAAAAAATTTGTACCATTTCATCTATCATGTTTTCGTAAAATCATCTATAACAAAAACACCTTATCACATCCCTGCAGCCTGAAAACGTATGAAAGTCATAATTTGGTATGAAAAAGTGAGTTGAAGTCGTTGAGGTAGATTCTTTGTCATAAAATTACCGGAAATTTTGTATCTATATGTCATTTCATGATAATTTTCATTGAATTAGCGCTTTACATCGAGAACTCAATTGCTGAGCATCTACTAAAGGAAAGAAAATTGCATGAATTATTGATTATTTCTTTATCTATATCATCGTGGTCTCACAACCCTTTTGACAAACGGGAAAGCAAAATAAAAATACGGAATCAAAAAGAACATTTTCTGGTTTATGAAATTAGTTCACAGATGAAACTAGTGAGAATGGCATGGGCTAGAATTAGGTAGATGAACATTAAAAGTGTTTTAAGGAAGATTGACAAGCAACCATTTCTCCATCAAAAAAAGTCAAAAACCTGAGAGCCCACATTATTGAAATCAAATAATCAATATTTGATCTTCCACTAACTGCCCGAGAACATCACTTTCAACAGATTGATTTCAGTAATTAAAAATTACTGTCCTAATGCATTCCACAACACACCCCAGTGATGTCACACGGGGTATCCGCGATAGTGAGCATATTAATTATTTAGCAATGTATTTCCCGTAGGTTCTAAATATCAGAAAGTATTTCCGTTAATCAAAATTTATCGTAAATTCTTGTAAAATAAAGTCTAAACTAATTACTAAAAAAGAAAATCATGGCTATAACAGGATTAAAGAACGTTCGCTAACATGAAAATATCAGAGTTTTTCCAAAGACCAGTCTCGATGCCGATGGAGGCAGCACAAGATCGACAGAATTCACTGTCCACGCACCAATCCTCTATACTGGCCTCATATCCCACTCGTGCGATTTCAATGACCTTGTTTCGAAGCGCCAACGGCAATGATCCCGATTCGAAAGGTGAGCAGAGCGACAGTGCGGAGGCAGGAGCTTGCTGGGAGAGTGCAGAATCAGTTTCAATGTGAGGTAGAAGTCGGATCGAATATCCGTGGGCATTTAGTGAAAGCTTTTTTCCTTCATCAAACAGAGTGTGGGAGAATATAACACGCTGCTAGGTGAAATCCGAATAAAACGAAAAGTGAATGAAGGAAATACTAAGAGGTAACGCGATGTTAAAAGACGTAGTATGGGAAGAGGGAATGTTATTTAAGTGGAGATAGGAAGGAAGAGAATAGGCTTTATATATTGAATAAAGGCTAGCAGGAAGTAGACAGAACTGAGGAAGGAAATAAAATAGCTGTGGCAAACTTCAGGAGGTACATGCAAAAGATAATAGACAATTTGGATCTACCTTTAGTAGGAAAATTATTATTGATAAAGTTAAGGCTTTCACCTATTTAACTCGCTCAGAATTGTTGATTTGGTTTATGTATTAGTCTCTAACGTGATTAAATCTCATAACTATGTGTTTAAATATACGAATATATTATTGCAACGATACTTACTTTTAAGTTCTTAAAAAAACTATTCAATTACACTGTCTTATTTCCTTTTCCACCCTTATTCAACACTTATTTGTGATGACGTAATTATATTGCTGGAAATTAATTAATTATTTAGATGTCATCAATCCACTTAGATATCCTTCTCCAAATCTATTCCACCGAATTAATTCCATATTTCATTCTTTAACACCATTGGATTATTTGTATTCGCTCGTTCTCTTCCCAGAAATATTATTAACCATACTTTAACTAGTTATGGAACCCTTTTTAAACATAAAAATAAACATCTGTAATTCGGCTATAGCTAAAATGAGCTTGGTAACCTTGCAATTACAATCATTTGAAGTTGCGTCCACAGCGTGGTTACGCATAAAGCTCAGGTTACTTACCCAATTTATTACGTACACATTCGTTTCTACGTATTCTGACCTGAATATGCATACATGCATATTTTACAGGCGGTTTTCAAAACCTATGGTAGGGTTAGGGAAAAGACGGAACACGCAGGTATAAATATTGAACCGCTAAAAAATGTCACATTAGCTTTTAAACTCACCACGGTATCCGGGTCGACAAACTGTCTCGAGGGGTTTTCCGCTAAACCAGCGGGATATTGAAGGACGCTTACAGAAAATTTCAGCTAAAATATTTTGTGACTGTGAATGAGAATTCGAGTACACTTCGTGCGATCTGTGAGCGATTGCAACTGAATCTATTATTAGTAGTACCATGATAATACAGTTAAGAGCTCTTGAACAATTTTCACATTCTTTAATTTACCTTTTACCACTCTTTAATTTTCAGTAAACATTAGGAAAAGGCACTATCAGTCATGATTGACTGCCAAATTATCAAGTTAAGGTTTCGCATTAATTTAAAGTCCTATTGCGTTTGATATCATTGTTCATTCTCATTTTGTAAACTCCTATTTCAATCCAAAATAGGAATATACGCCAGAAGTGTGGAGATCTTTTTACGGTCCATGGTTAAGAATGTTAGTAATGTAAATGATTAAGAAAAATCAAAGCAATCGCTATTTAGACGACATCAAGCGTGCTTTATTTTTATAGGTCACACTGGCAAATCGCGTTCGTAAACCGTTAGAAATATCAAATCATCTTTCACTTATATTTGATGAGTCATCGGTTATAATGCATTAATTGTCTATGACAGCTAAATGTCTTTGTTGTTACTTTTACCCTTTTTTGAACTGACCTCTTCAACGAAATTTAATATATGTACTCGGAACTAGTAAAACTTTGAGCAGAGAAATAAAGATGGATTTGTGATACGTAAAGCATAGGCTCTTAATTTAGACCTATAATAGTAATTTCCAATGCGAATAATAAATAGCGAGCCATTTATCGCTTAAACTCAAACCTCCTCCGGGACATAGAGATATGTATCCACGTGCTGTTGTAACATCGTCGCATTAATAATTCCGATTTTGGATGCGAGAACACACGGGTGTGTCATGCGCAATCAGCCACGTTAAGCACCCAGGATGAGCACCACAATTAATCACCCATTTTGGCCGAAAATTCTCTTCGTCGTTATGTAGTCATTTTGATACACGCATGGGCTTCGAAATGTAATCGACCTAGAATTTTCATGAAAAATAAAATTCGCACCATATGGCGAAGAAAACATAGCTAACGCCAAAAGGAAAGCACCAAAATGAGAAAACTGCTATGGCATCGGAGGAAGCCCTTTCAGCCTTCATAAATGCATTAATCAGGGATTGGCAGCCTGCGACCGACAAAGGACTTCGATTCGACCCGGTGGGTGCTCGTCCACAACCCCTTGGGTTTATAGTAAAGCTTCCTTTGTAGTCGTAGTGAGCCAACCAACAGGGTTCACGGTCCACCTACACTTTAACAGCTTGAAAGCGTCGCCCATTGAGCGGAATACCGCTCGCATCTCGCTATTCAAATCCATCGCTAGGCATTTGGAGATAGCTCCATTTGCCAAAATCCGCCAAATCTGGCTAACGCGCATTAAAACCGAAAACCCTGAAAACAAAATACAACTTCATTCAGTAATGTAATAAATGGAATCCCTTTAAGGATAGTGTGAACTTAAGTCGTAAAAATCAAAAGTGTCGGTCTATCCTTAGCATAGATATGTAATAAGTCCAAGGTTAACATTTCAATTTATCAACGGCTGTGGTCTGCAGAAGGGGTTTTATTGAGAGACGGACAGACAGTCAGGTGAGAAGGCGCGGGAAGGGGGAGAATGTTGACAGTGCGGTTGGCACCAGAGTTTCAACAAACACTGAAACTGGGGATTTCTAGGCGCAAAACACACGAGTACATCTAAAACCAGTCCTGGCGAACCTCCTTTAAATGGTAGTTGGGGAGAGGAGGATGTGCCGAAGTCCTGTGGAAAGTAGGAGGGTTAAGATCTCGCTCGCACGGCGCCGGTAATGCCAAAAAGGAATCACATAGGCGCACCCCCTCTCTCCCCCACGGGCGGAACCACCCTCCCGCCGCGGTGGGAGGGTGGTTTCGCTTTCCACAGGCGGGAGGGAGGGAGAGAATAAAGCATTAATTCGAGAGTTTTCGGCGCGAGTCCTACACCGCCAGAGGGAGGGAAGGCGGCGTGAGATCACGGGGGAGGGGGTGAAAAGGGGAGGAGGGCTAACAGCTGAAGGGTCGAGTGAAAGGTGAGGGAAAGCGATAAGCAAGAGGAGTGGGAAAGACGTTTCTCTTAGGAGAGGGCGCCATTCTAGCGGCGCCGTTGAGATGGCTTTTGTCACGTCACTTGCTCGAGGATACTGAGTGGCGTGGAATAAAAGCGATTCAAACTTGCGGGGATTCGCGTCACTGGCTTCTCTCTTAAAGGACTATTTAGGATAGGCGTTTGTGTATATATATTTATATATGTGTGTATATATATGTATATGTATAATAAAATATACATATCCATAAACACAGTACCCAATTCGAAAATCGGTTTGGTATGTGATGATAGAGTTCACCCAGTACTGAGCCCAACGGCGTGTGAAATTCACACATCAGGGTAAGGGGGCCAGTTCCTTTCCCTGTGCCGGTTATGGTTTCCCAGGCTGCATAAATTAGTGAAGACAAAATTACTCTGAATGACGCTAGGAGACCTAACTGGGCTCTTCCGGAATGAGTTGTCTCTACTGAGTAACACAAATAAATAGGCAAAACTGCTAAAATATCTTAAAACAATCGACTAAAAGTTAGATTAAAACAATAGGTAAATGAAAGGAGAATGAAAGTTCGGAAAAACTGTAGCTATAAAAATTAATTAAATTAAAATTTAGCATGAGGTATGGGACATTAGGGCAAGAGACAAAAATGTAAATGAAAGAAAAGTGGAAGTACCGTACTAATTACCGGTGCGTATAAATCATTCAAAATAGAGTAGATAGAGAAACCTTTCCTTGTAAAAACAGCATAAGATTTATAAAAAGCAAGCGTGAAAACCATTCCGATGACATCTTTTTAACTTTTCCGATAGTATTAGAGCCATATTTTGATGCGAGCCCGGTCTCTTTGATTTTTGAATTCTGATTGCATTTTGATTGAACCTGGTGTCTAGCTGCAAAGTTTTACCTCTCTCCCACCTTACAAAAACCTTACTCACGGCTGACATCTGTAGAGTTGTTTAACCCTGAGGTTTATTCTATTTTCGAGCGTTTTGAGCGTTTGTTTGTCGAATGTAAGGAGTTTGGATTTATAATTTGGATTCGTTTTAAACATCAATTAAAAAGGCATTAATTCGGATTTCAAGGTGTTCCCTCCGTAGTATCGAAACATGAAACCACAACATATTAACGTTACATCAATGTCCGTTGCAAAATTCAACAAGTGAAGTCAGCATTAGACATTGTTACAAATGTATTTCTTAAGGTCGGAAAAATTAGAAACCCGATATAAAGAAGATTAGGAAAAAGATTTTTATTTGAAGTTAGACATACGGTGAAAATCGTTGTGCCTTCTTTGAGCCTCTTTTTCTACGTGCATGTGTGAGTACCTAGAGTCGATTTTCACTCCACTGATTGTTTCTAGATTGCAGCCAAGAGGCTATCGCCGGGCTAACTGCCAAACTTATACGGTCACGAAGTCAGAAAGATGAACTCCTAGCAGCACTAATTTCGTTTTACTCCTGCCTTGTAGTTTTGCCAATAGAACAATAACATAAAAATAACGACTATTGCCTTTATCGGAAAAGAGATTACCCCTGAAAAGAATGGTAATGACTGCCGAGTGTTTCAATATTTCCTCGAGCGCTGATTTCTTAGCTGTAAAAACGACACTATTGAATTATTATACATTTATTCGAAATTTTATTAAATGCAAACAGAGCTATTAACTTATGAAAAATGCGTAGTTGGTCCACATTACATGAAAGGTCAGCACAATTGAGACTTAAAATATTTCAAAGGGCTTCTTTCATACGCTGACCAAGTCTTCGTCAAAAATATTTAAATGAATTCCCTTAATTGTTAAATGTAATTACTTTAAAAGCTAAACATAATTAAAAATAAGAAGGACAGAGGAACAATCGGAGTAGCGGAATTTTTTTCAAAGTCACCGTCGAAATTCTAAACGGTCCCTACAAAATCCCTCAAGTGTTGAATGTCTGTCTTGAAATATGGAAGTAAATATTGACATGCGTATGGAAACAAAATTTGGTGAAAATGAATTAGGAAACAGCATTAAACACCAAATAGTCGAGGATGGATTAAGTGACCCGGAACGCACTAATTACATAAGGAGTTGCCCATACAGTGGGATTTGGGAGTTTTATACCCCACACATAGTTTTGATACCTGTTTTATTAAATAGTGCTAACTGGTATTAAGAGAAGTATGTACTATTAAACTCGTGTTATGTTAATTTTCCTCGCAGAAACTATGAAAAACTTATTTCAGGATTCAATGTAATAAATGACACTAAATGTATGTGTTTAATAAAGTCAGTCGTCTAACTTAATTTACGAGAGTAAACACTCCAAAAATAAAAAAAAGGTAATCGAGGAAGATACCGCGACTTTTTGAATTTTTTAAACTGTCACAGAACACCACTCCTCTGATAATTACGCGCTGATCCGAAAGTGGGGTCACAAACAACATGGCAATGTTGACGCTGGAAGAATCCGAAGCGCAGCTCCTCCCTTTCCACTCGCCATTCGTTTCAAGTAGAAAACCAATATTTGGCGATGAGTCGTCGCAATGAAACGCGAATATAGCCATGAGACTCGGTGCCATTTAGCTATCCAAATACTACGGGATGCAAAAGGGGGTAGGCAATCTCAGATTTAGAAGCCAACGGTGTAAAGATTAAAGAGACTCGATCCTCCATATATACAAATCACCTCAACCACATCTCTTTAGACTTGGCCGAGTAGACAAGCGAAGAAAAAATTAGCCAAGGGCAGGCTAAAATATTTTTCATTGCCCCGCTACGGGCTTTCAACACCAAATGAAGTGATCCCACGAATACCAATATCGGTTTCCATGGCGAAAATGGCCACGGTAACCATTGAATGTGGTTTCTGCGTGACTAAAGAGGGTACCCACACGCCAAAGAATTTAGGGATGCTTGTTCTCGGTATTTTGAAACATTCCGAGAGAAACTAATCGAGATCAATTATCGAAGAGTGTTTTCGTGTCGATAACCGTGAGTGATGAATAGGATTCTAGGGAAATAATTTTGAGAGATTATCTTCAGGGAGTCAATTTCCGCAGCGACGTGAGAGAGAGAGAGAGCGGGCAATTCGCAGTATCTGAATGTAGAGTCGAGAGGGAAGGGCTTAAGAGGGAAGGGGTAAGAGGGTATTTGGAATACATGGAGCATCGCCTGGGAGATAAAGGACTAAGGGTAGGTAAATGAGGAAAGGATCGGGAATGAAATTGCCGTACGAGGACAAACGAGGGCAGGGAAGTCGGCCGATTGGATGACAAGGGTTCCACAAAATTGCCACTAAGCATAAATTGAATGAATATAGACAAATGAATAGCGCAAGGCGCCTTGGCAAAGAGAGCCGCAGGAAGAGTTGTGCAGGCAGGATTTCAAATGACCAGAGCCATTCTAGGGTGACGGAAGTGCAATTCAATGTCAGCATGGCCGAGAAGTAATTTAATAAAATATGTGCAAGGCGCCTTGGATAAAAATAAGATAAAGTCTAGAAAAGGATAAAAATAAATAAAATAATAAATTAAAAGAGATAAAAAAGGATAAAATCTGTCAAATAGTGCAAGGCCCCTTAGCAAAGAGAGCTGGAGGAAGAGTTGTGTAGGCCAGGATTTCAAATGAACACAGCCATTCTGGGTGACGGAAGTGCAATTCAATGTCAGCATGGCTAAAAAAAAATTTGATTAAATCTGTGCCGAGCGAGATATATCAAATTATTGAAAAACCCATAGAAAATGCAGCAATTTCAGCCGCAACAGTAACTTTTAACGGAGTCATCCGCTAACATGCATTTCAATGCAGCAATTTCAGCTGCATCTTCAGCTGTTGCGGCATCTCCCACAGTTTCTTGAAAACCCATAGAAAACATTAACCGAAAAGGAAAAACGTAAAAGCAAGTTATACTGCTTACATAAATTATTTCATAATTTTCACGATTCTCTTGATAGTTACCAATGTGATCTAGGCATATTTATAGGCCACGATGAGGTAAATGGAAGGAACAAGTAAGGTAATTTAGGCATATGTACGTTCGTAAGGAATCACTACGTAGTAATTCGTATGGCTTTACAGTGCAATTACCAAATTTTTAGGCTCATACCGCGGAAGAACGAATTACAATAATGCAAATTAAATGCAGAATATTTTATAGAGGATTGAATTAATTTGAAAGTACCTGCCGAACAAGGTCAGAGCCGTCTTCAATCACACCTATGCCCATTCAATGAACGAATGTGGACCTGTAGATTTCGGCACACCTAAGCCTATTCAGAGAATGAATGTAGACCTCCTGTAAATTTTGTGGAACCTGACAGCCATTCTAGCACATCCTCTCTCACAATGTGCCACACGCCCTAACCGCCCTCTGCCAATTCAACCCTTCTTCCCCGACCTTGAATGCCAACACAACCGTTCGTCCGGGGCCAGATAACTTACGCAATGATGTAATTGCATTTTGCAAAGAGTCATAGATACTATGAGTCTTAAGAAAATTAAAATTAACCAATATTTACAATAATCCTTGTGAGTATTATGCGTGGGATATATTATGGATACCGACTTGATTTAAAGGAAGGTGTCAATGGTATTTGTATAAGGTCTTCGTAATTTTAAAATTTTATTTTATACAGTTCAAGTTTGAGTTAGACTTATATGGCCCATGAAAAAATCCATCCTGGTGACCTTCTGAATGTACTCTTGAATCAAATCTGTACATTTCCCTTGCATAGTTCGCAACCACAACAATAGGAAACATATCGAACGTCATTTCAAACTTTACGAAAATGAAATGATATCCAACGATAAAATACAACAATTCTCCTTGTGCCTCGTTTACTAACACCCTCTGCCCCCGACCTCGAGTCAGATCAAAGGTTAGGGAATATGTATGCAATCTTGTATGCCACATTTTCTTCGGCACGTTTAAATTTTTATTTCCTACACACTATACGTCGCCCAAAATTTCTGTACTCTTTCACACATTTCCTCGATTTACGGATATTATACTATCTCACCATCCAGCACACCGCCTACTCTTTCGTGCCCACTTTCTATACCTTCGAGATTCTTGCATCATTTTACTGTCCTCCGGCTTGTTGTACGAGAGTCTCAGTAGACTTTTAGGTACGAGAGACCTTACGGTCTACTGAGACTCTCGTGCAACAAGCCGCCATTAGTCGTTAATTGGTTAGTCCTCCGGTTATTGTTCCGTCCTAATCCATGCCCAATACAACAAAACCTCCTTATTATGCTCAAAATATTCCATGCAACTAATTTCTTGATAACTGTGACACACTTAATAAATTAACACAGTCTTACATATAAATACAAAATTACTGCCAAAGCTTTATCTGTTCTTCGCAGATTCTAACATGACTTAATGGCTGTTACCATCTTACCGTTTTAATTGTAAAAAAATCCAAGAGTTCTTTCAAAACCTTACTAAATTATCCAATGAACTCCTTCTACGGCAGGCCTTAAATACTTGGTTGCCACATACTCCAAAATAAAGATATAATTTTTCTCCGTCAATTTTCCATTACCTAACAAAATCTTAATGAATCAATTTCATCGGTGGAGATTCTTCTGATGTTCTTCAGATGATTCCTATTCATATTATTCAGATTTGGATCACAGAATTTCGCATAAATACGAAGTAATTTCACCATTGAAGACCATTGAAACTACTTTTTAAAGAGTCAACTGCTGAATTTCGTGCTGGAAGTTGAATCGAGCTAGTAAATACGAGTATGTTCACTTTCGAAGTAAGAGAGCGGAGCAGAACACTTTTATCTACAACACAAGTGCATTGTTTGTTTTTTAATTGGCTTTACTTCAATATAATGGTTTAATAACTTATAAAAAACAACCCCAGGAATACGAAAAATTCTAGTGATTCTTAACTAATTTTCAGAGACTCACTGTCACTCTGACACTTCTAATATCCAAAATGTGAGAATATATATATAAGTATACTTTAAGAATGACAAAAATGAAAAACAAAGGGTGAAATAAAAGAAGGGTGAACGATGAAGAAAGAGAATATGCTAACCACCGGGGTTTATGGTTGATATTTTATTTTATAGATGGGCACTCATGCAGACTTTAATGCTGAACGGATTGGTTGGCTGAAAAACATACAAAAACCAAATGGGAAATCACAAAAGAATTAATCAGTAGGTTGAAACAGTTCGGGAGGGTGGTTTAGAGAAAAGAAATGAGGACTGGTGAAGGGAGCGGAATGTCGCAGGGGAGGATGATTCGCCGAAACAAGGGCGTTGGGTTGTGTCGAAAAGGGGTGGCTTTGATGTCAAATTACTGGATCAACGTAATGTACTAAATGGGTAACGTCTACAAACAGACTAATCAACGCTAAGTCGAAAGGAGGAAATATTAAGGATTAATGTAACAATAAATTGTCCAAAAACTAATAGCTCTAAGCAATCTAAAAGATTTATGCATTTACAATACAAATGCTTACCACAGTCTCTCCAGAGATATCACGTATTAACATTCCATCTTTCATCACAGAGACCTACTTATTTTCTACTTTCATCACTTATTCCGTGTACGTAAAGGAAGAAGCGTTGTGAATTTATTCGGTCATTTGTTATTGAAATGAAAGAATTTTCAAAACGAAGTACAGCAAAGTTTTTAGAGCAACTTCAATGGCTGATTATATTTATTCCAATTCATGTATTCCCCTTTTTATTTATGTAATCCCCTTTTATTTATGTATTTCCCTTTGGAACACCATGGTAAATTCTAAAAAAAATATTACACTGGAAATTTTGTTACCCTATTTGATTATTTAAACCGTCAACCAAATAGCAGAACTGAGCTCCACGTTTCATATAAAGAACAGAATATGAAAAGCGTACCTGGATTCTAACTGTGAGATAAAGAGAGTCCCAGTTTAGAGCAGCGTTCAAACAACCTCATAAAGCGTCTCGTTCACTTGATATCATTCTAGAAGTGGAAAAATAATACCATGCCCACCTAATTACACCAGACTGGGTTGACATGACAGAGTTGAGCGAGCTCGTTACCAGAGGATGGAAGAGGAGAAACTCCAACACTCCAAAATAGAGCCTTTTACCGCATCCGACACACTTGGAAAAGTTTACCCTCACTTTCTCCATCTCTACATGAGCATTCAAGCCAGCCAGTTCCCCATGCTGTCGCGGGGAAAAAGATGGGGGACATTGTGACATTTGGGGTAATACGGGCTCTAAGGGAGTACTTTAACACTCATCACGAAACTGCGAGGAATTCGGACCAAAGTATACTGGCAGCGAGAGTTAGGAAGAGAGAGAGAGAGAGAGAGAGAGAGTAAGAAAGCGGGTAGTTAGGAGGGAGAAGAAGGAAGCCAAGGCAGAATGCGTGCGCGAATCTTCGTAGAGAATTGAGGGGTCCCTCCACTCTATTCGCTCTTCCCCCCATTAGGGCCAAATTTTGGGGAAAGTTTAACCGCTCGACATAAACACCTCTCCGTGGAAGGCACAAACACATCTAGGACACATGAATCGGCAACGTGTCGACCTGGGTCGCAGTTTGAGCATGGGGGCTCAAGTCTTTGTAGCTCGGAGACCGTAGAAGTATGACGTGCGTAATAAACGTAAGTCTCATACAATAACAGCCTTCTGTGCTTGTGCTCAGGATGTAGAGAGGATGAAAGTGAGGGATGGGCGAGGGAGAGAGTGGAACTGATTAAAAATCGCGGAGGCGTACCGGTGGATAAAGGTCCATCCGAATTCTATCTCGGGCATTCGATGAAGGGATAAGGGATTGACAAGGGAGATGCCGCCGCATTTTTTTTCCAATTATAAAGAATCATCCCGCGATATTGAAATGTGAGCGGGAAGACTTTGACGTCCTTAGTCAGAATGATGGGTTCGGAAAAGTTAATTCTTTTATTTTAAAATACATAAGGCGTAAAATATGATTTTTATTAAACTTAAAGAAAAAAGTAATTTGAAACTTGTATCCCCCCTCTTTTCCTGGCAGGTGGAGGGGGAATACGTTCGAGTGGCTCCGGGACGAGGAAGAAATGGGTGGATTGGGACGGGGAGGAAAAGGGAGAGGAGGGACCTCTCGTTCCATTGGATTAGGTTCCCAGTCGAGGGAGCGGGGTGTTCACGCGACCAAAGGCAGTGAGAGTGAACTTAGACTGGAGCAGTGGTTAAGTGGATCGCTGACAGTTAGGACCGTCGGAGTTTCTGTCCACCCCCTTCTACCTTCCAAACCATCCGAGTTCGCTTTAAGAAAGGAGAGTGCGAGCGGAAATGATAGGGAGGCTGTTGATCACCGTGGTTTGATGCTTTCTTTACCGCTCGCTCACTCTATTATTTGTTTAATGAGACCTTTATAACGGCTAAAGACCATCTATTACCAGATTATGTCGGGCACATCTGGTGGAAATATTCTTCAATTAATGAACAGATCACTTGCCATCTTCTATGCAATTTAAATAAATGCCAGTATTAAGGTACCAGCTCTAAAGAAAATGACAGCAATCCGCATCGTATCAGCTCGGAAGTAGATAAACAGTGCGGGGAATGCCGAGCGAACTATTCATTTTACAGTCTGATATTCTTAATAAATCTTTACTGCTGGCAAAATCATTGATATTCTTTAAACTTTCTCATATCGCCCAAGAAATAGTACTTTCCTTCAATTAAACTATACAATAAAGCAAAAGGGAAGGTACTACGGCCGAAATAATGCAATAAATACAAATTACCCAAAGCCGTACTCTTAGGGTAAGAGTACCCTAAGAGTACGGCTTTGGGTAATTTGTATTTATTGTAAACTATACAATTTAAGAGAATATAGCAAATGCGAAATAAGCGCTCGCATCTTCTTCTAGCTAGGATGCAGCAGAAAATCGGAAATTCCGATTTCACAGAAGTAGCAATAAATTTACTGAAAGATAAAATAAAAATGTGATCCAAAAACAAAAGTTATTTTTTAATAACCGCTTTCATATACTACATACGTACGTGTGCATTTTTAACATTTAAAGCAGAAAAACCATCAAAAACGTAATACATTCCTAGACTACACGGTTCTGATAGATTTCAATATATTTCTACCGATTACCTTTTCCTATAAAGTCGTGAACTCAGCTGACAAAAATAAACCCTCTGCCATCCACACAAAATCGTAAATTTGAAAAGACAATCAGGAAAGAACAACCTTCGGAAAATCCAGCCGTTTTCATATACCTACCTCGTACATGTGAATTTTAAAAGAGAAGATTATTCATGAATCATATTTGTTATCACCATTTATAAATTTTAGAAACTACCTAACACATTTAATAATATGAAAATTCGATTTGAGCAAAACATGGATTTTTTGCTTCAATTCATGATTGTGGAATGAAAAAACATTTGGCTATGGAGTAATCGAGAGATAACCTGAGACTTAAAAAAGACAGCCGAGGAAACAAGTCGGCTTTCATTAGAGCAATTTCTTGCTCGGATAGCCTCCACGAAATTCGTTTTCGAGATTTCCCACCACCGCATCTCAAAGGTACACATACAAATCCTATTGGCTACACGTCACGGCTTGAAACAAAAACTGCGGGAAATGATCTCCTCTCTTCTGCACCCGCGTGGATGATATGAAATCCTCATTTCGAGTCCTCATTGCTTCCAAGCGTATCCACCGCCGGATCATTGGAAGCGCGTCGGGAAGTTCCGAACAAAAACAATCGTTTCGCACAGCCTCGCAAAAATAAAAGGAAGAAAAAGACACCGGGCGGCGAACAAAAACGCTTGAAGCACGCACGTTTATGCGCTCTTTATCACGAACCTTGACGCGTTCGCCCGTGACTTATTAATTCAAGCGGAGAAAGAAGCCGCTTTATGCATCCGGGCACATGCCGTGCACCGTGTGTGCGTGGTGGAGCGAGGAGGCATTTCATCAGTGCCGAGAGAAATACTCGCGCGCCCACCGCAGAGACACACATTTTTACGATCTGGAACTAGGGTCGAGGATACGGCTAATAAAAAAAAATGCTGGTCGCGCGGAGCGCATTCGTGGGCACGTTTGTATACGAAGCTGGGGGGGGAGGAGGCGGAAAGATGGTGGAAAGAGGTGAAGTGATTAAATGGTGTGGTGGGCAATATTTTTTTACGACGGCCTCCTTTTAATCGATTCCCTAATATCACGATAAAAAATACACCGTGAATTCATTCAGAAATGGAGCACTGTTTCCCAAACAGAGCAAAAGCTCGTACGAAGAAAACACGAGTACACAAGAAGCAGATATTGTCCAGTTAATAAGGAATTTAACATGGATAAATCTTTGATTGAAGCTATTCCCAGCGAACAGTGCTTTCGCCGGACCACGATTTCGGGATTCCCTCCGATAATTCCATAAACGAGAAAGAAGTAAATTTTTCGAGAAAGTAAAGAAGTTTCGAAATCCATTAAATTTTCTGGATTTCGAAACTGCATCGCAGGAACAACGCACTTTACAGTCTGGCGAAATACAGTTGAGAAATAAATTAAATTTCTAGATGCACTTGGTCAACTCAACCTTCGGGAATCAAGCAGAACGACACAATTCAATTAGTTGCATATACTCGTATAATGAATTCTGCGGGGGGTTTATGCAAGTGCCCCATTCTTTGGCAATCTTTACTAAACTATTTCACCGACCAAAGGAAAAAGGATAGTGAGTACAGCAATCATACAACGTCATAAACGATAGGAACAGTGCGTTTCGTGGCACGCATACGCACGCCATCTCCTGGTCTAAGAACCGGGGCACTTGGTTGCATAAACCACCTATAGAGTTAAGCATTAACTACGTTTTCTCGATAGCACAAGTGGTTCGAGCATCGGCCCGGCAAGTCGAAACATTTGTGATCTGCTCTATTCCACCTTCTCCACCTCTCTTTGTGTTCGTCCTTTATGTGTGCTTATCACTTTTCCTTCTTTCTATTTCCATGTACAAAAACCATGTATTACCATGAACTACAACTTGTTTGCCATTACGAGGTGTGTTGAAAAAATAATGAGAATTTTAATTTTTCGGACAATAATATTTATTTATTCTTATACATTGATGCTGTTACCTTGAAAATAGTCCCCATTGGAGATTATGTACTTGTGCCAGCGCTTCTTCCAATCCCCGAAACACTCCTCAACCTCGATCTTTGAGATAGCCTTTAGTTCTTTCAGCGATTCACTTTTAATGCCATCTACGGCTGTAAACGACGGCCCTTCAAGGTTGCCTTAATTTTTGGACATAGGAAACAGTCACACGGAGCCATATCTGGCGAATGTGGAGGCTGGAGCATCGTTATAGTATTGTTTTTGGACAAAAATTCACGTACAAACAATGAAGTGTGAGCTGGTGCATTATCGTGGTGCAAAAGCCACGAATCGTTTTGCCACAGATCCGGGCGTTTTTTTCGGATTGCTTCACGCAAGCGGCGTTAAACTTGTAAGTAGTACTACTTATTGACCCTTTGACTTGGCGGCAAGAATTCATTATGCACTATGCCATTAAAATCGAAGAACACAGTGAGCATAACCTTCACGTTCGACCGCACTTGTCGAGCCAGAATGCCTTCACTGGGATGATTGAGCCTTAGTTTCGACGTCATATCCATAAATCCATGTCTCGTCACCTGTTATAATACGTTTCAGTAATTGTGCATCGTCGTTTACTTCATTTAGTAACTCCTGAGCAACTTCCATTCACCGCTTTTTTTGTTCAAAATTCAACAATTTTGGAACGAATTTTGCTGCCACGCGTTTCATACCCAAAAAATGGAAAAAATGTCATGACATGATCCAATCGATATGCCAACATCATCAGCGACCTCTCTTATTGTGATTCGACGATCGTTCATAACCATTTCTTTCACTTTTTCCATGCTTTAATCGATTGTTGATGTGCTGGGGCGTCAAGAGCATTCGTCATATTTATTGTCTTCACGGCCTTCTTGGAAACGCTTATACCACTCGTTAACTCTTGATTTACTCAGAGCAGACTTACCATAGGCCTTTGTTAACATTTCACGCACTTTGTTAGACTTTATTTCATTTTTTACGCAAAATTTGATAAAATTCTTCGATCCATTTCTTTTAACAAACGAAAAGCGCCGAGCTCATAAAACACGTCTGACCGTAGTGGCTGTCACAGAGAAAGTCCACAATGAAAACAGCTGAACGTTTTATCATACTTCAGGGGCATGTCTGCCAACATAATAAAAAATGTTTGACAATCGGACTCTCCAAGCCCGGGAAATGAAAGAATTCTCGTTATTTTTTGAACACACCTCGCGCATGTACATTTCCTTATTTATTTCTTATAATGTTTCATCTTCCATGATGCTGTTTAAGAAATGATGGCTCTCTTTCTCTTTCTGTCCCACTTACCGCAAATTTTCCCCTCTTCAGGTACAAGACAAATCTTGTACCTGAACATGGTGTAATGCACTGAATCGCATTGTGCGTAACAAATAAATCTGTGGAAAAGTCCAAATTTGTTTTTTCTCATAATGATGCTCTTTCACTACATTTCGCCTGAGTTTGTTGAATTTTTTCGGACCACTGTCTCTCAATATTTCCTCCACTATTTTTTCTGATTCGTGATTTCACTTCGTGTAAATACAATGATTTTGAAAAGAAAGGGCAGTCTAGAGGTTTAGGGGTTCTTCTATGAATCGGAGGGCCAGATTTCCGATGACTTTGGGCCTGACTTTTCGGATAAGATATCTTCTTGGGAAACCACAGACAGTAAGGGAAGTAGTTCTCCTGTTACGATGTATGAATCTCGCATACATTGGGGTTTACAAATTTGAAGTTAACCTTTATCCACTCACCTGCCTTTTGGCAACTTATACGTGTACGTGTAAATTCAGAATTCTCACAAAAATCACTCGTGCAACGACAAAGCCGTTACCTCCCGGTCTCAAAAAGAGTGGAAAAGCGCTCACTACCAGGAGATATTTTAAGACACTAATTATACAGATATTACTTCGTGAAGTGAAGGAATACCAAGTGAAGAATATCTAATCTGCCCCTAGTTGAGCATTTTTTAGTTTATAAGCGAATTTTAGAGCGTTTTTGCTTTTTACCAGGCATGTAATAAATTTGTACAATTTCAAAGGAAAGACGAGAACCTTTTGAGTGACGGAATATATTGAATCGATACCTCAAATATCTTCAACGAAAATGATAGAGCAAATGTCTCTGTGCCCTTTATGGACTTCATAGGGATGGTTAAATTGTATTTTCCTCAAATTGCTCCCAGCAGGAAAGAGTTAGCCTCAGAATTCCCCTTCCTCTATTGTCTTTTCCAACCGGGAATATCAAGACCTTTCCATCGACCCATATTTCTGCATAGTACCCTACCACCGAGGACAATTGGATCTTTTATCTTTCCTTTATACCCCTTTTTTGAATAACGGCGGATATTTTCATCCTATGAAAACAGGTATTATGAACAACTATTCACGTAAAAGTAAAAGGTTTAGAAATATAATGAAAATATCGCATCAAAGATCTCAAATTATTACAGAATATATTAACTCTGTCGAATGGAAAGTTTTACCAACACCATTGGATATCCTCCGTCGATTGAAATTAAATCCAATGATAGTATTGGGCATCAACCTTTTGTAGCGCTGGAAGAGCTTCTTTTATATTTGATGAAATATTTTAACAGTACTCAGTAGAAATGCAAACCGAGACAACATGTACATAAAAGCATATTATCATGGTTTAACATGACATTAACCCCAATTATGTTTAGTTTTATTTTAAGAGTATAAAAACTCTCACAAGAATGTTTCACCTAGTCCTTTTTGTACAGACATTTATAAAATATTTCTAATTCTTTTCGCGTATCAAATTTTTTTCGATGGATATTTCTCTCTTACTAAGGAAGAATTCGTTCCCCGTTAATAATACACATCTGCCGATAAGTTTCCTGTTATGGCCTCCATTCCCTGGAAAAGGTAATCACTTTCCAGGGAATTGAGGACATAATATGGAGGGAAATAACATTAAAACGAAAACTTAGGTGATCAAAAGCTGGAAATATTAGCAAGACTACAGGAGAACTCATAAAAAAGTAACATTTCTGAAATAAATTCAGGAAGGTTCAAGTATCATTCATCACTCCATCTAAACACTAAATCTATTGCCATTGTGCGGATTATGTAGAAGAGATGAACATTAGTTAGGACGGTAAATTGTGGAAATAGTAGAGAAACGCAAATGAACGGAATAAAAGGTGGGAGTGAAGTATTTTTATCGGCATCCAAAGAGCCAGGGGAGGTAAATGGAGGGGGCGCAATACCTTTCACGTTGGGGAGCAGTAGCAGCGGCGGCAATACCCGAACCACAAAATGAAACACGCGGTCAATAAACTGAAGCGTCCCCATCTCTTCCCTTCCTCGCTGAAAAGACTGCCGAGCCTCTCTCTCTTTCTCCATCTCCATTCTCTCCCCTCTATCTGAGCCTTCCTTTATCTCTTGCCACAAACTCCTACCCAGCCTACCCATTGCACGTATTTTTTCCCTTAACCTCATGACGTGATTTTCCTCGCAACTCCCCTCAGTCGCCATATCACCCACCCACAACCCCTATTCCCTCGCCAACCCTCTCCGTTCGCTCTCCATCTCATAATGCACAAGCGCCAAACCTGCTCTAACCCCTCCCAACCCATCACGTGCAGACATGCTGACGCACGAGTCCAATCTATCTGCATATCAGGCAAGGGGGTAGCATCCCCCTTCATTTTACTCTCCCGCTCACACGAAACACCATTTAAAAAATAGTCCAAAATGGTTTCTCGTCCAATTACCAACACATGTTACGTCACCATCCCCGACACACAACTTCGGCATACCTAACAGATTGACTAGTTAGAGACGAATCTACACGTCCCCATGGGAGCAGGACCATTTTCCCACGCGCGTGAATTGCTCTTGAATATTTAAGAAAACACTTATAGTTTAGAGGAGCATAATAAATTATCAAAAATTGCAATCATTATCATCTTATATTTATTCCTCATACATATTCTACATTTCGCTAATTACTTTATTTTTAATCGTTAGAACAGTACTCCATTAGCTTACTGAAGTAGTGTCAAAGCTAATTTTACTGTAAGACAATAATTTTAAGGTAAGAAATTTAACACACCACCCACCGAGGCCATTTGTTTGACTCCAAGAAGGTTTTAATGGTGGAGTGGAATTATTGAATGCATAAAACCACTCTCAGATCCGTACCTGAAACAATTCACAAACAAATGACATGGTGGTACACGAGAATCGTATATTACCGCTACTTTAAAGCTCTGAAAGTTATGAAATACAAACCCAGCGTTTATAAAATAAATCACTCACTTTTTTGGTACCGTTAAAGAGACAGCGACGAGTATCTCAAGCCAAGCACGTGACCAACATTAACCTATGGTCACGGCACGCAGTAAACAGTACTTTTGATATGTGATATACTCCAGGATAAATGATTATTACATAGCTATATACTAATAATCTCCACGAGGACTAGGTGAATTAAAACTCATACTAAAGGAATTTTTCATTTATTCAATGCAGATACACCTATAACACTTAGGTTAATGGATCACATGGAAAAATTTCGCGGTCATGACTCGGGAGAAAATTGGAAATACGATTGGGCCACAATATCACTGATGATGAAATGATAATAATTAACATGGAAAATAGCTTAGAATTCTTGCGCATGTTTAAAATAATTTAGTCTATCGGACGCTGCAAGAGGATACACGAATAGAAAATTTCGTAGAGAGCAGATAGCCTTGGCTCACTTGCCCACAGGCCGGACCAACAGAGAAACAGCCGACATAGGATTCACCCGAGTGTAGGTGCATTTGATATATAGTATGAGAGCAGAGCTCACCATGAAGGGCGGGGTAGGAAATACCTCAAACCGTGAAGGGTTTGAAACTCACGCCTTCTAGAATTGAGACATTTTCTCGCCCGGTGCCACACTTTGATTTCCCAAGAAGTTCAAGCAACCAGAATAGACAATCTTTTTGATATTACATGCCCTAGTTATCTCTCGAGGTTTAACACCGGGGCCCTCTGGTCAGAAACCGAACTCTCTACCCACTCGGCTACGACGCCCATTATATTTTGGGGCAAATATTTTTTCTATATTTACGACCATAAGAAATGGGGCCATGCACAACGAAATAACATATCTCAGACTTCATAACCTTTTTTCCCTACCGTCCGTTCCTTTTGTGAGGGCTCACGTACTTCGTACAAAGCACGTCTTTCTCTTTCCCAAGGCATCTATTCGAGCAAATACCTATCCCTCCACTCCTCGTGTATCCCAAATTCATGGCTCAGTATTTCATACCTCTTCCCCATCTCTTTCTCTCGTATCGAACTCAACTTCCCCCAAGGTCAACAGAGTAAATTCCTACCCACTCAAGCGGCAGCGAAACACCCACCCCCATTGAGCCAGCACAAACAGAGGACCCTCGGACTTCAAGTAGATGGTGAGCTGGTTTGCTGCAGTAAAAAAATAATAAGAAGAAGGGGAAAGAAAAGGATGGTCGTCTACTCCGGGAATGATAAAAAAATGAATACCTAATGCCTCCGTGTGTTGACGGGGGAACTTTTATTGACTTTATCGGTCGGTTTACGGACAAGTCGGGTCGCTAAAATATTTTTATTGAGAATTCTTCGACTTTTCAGAGCGGTAAATTCCGATTTCCATCGTTTTATATCCTTCTATTCCTCTAATCTCGGTCCTCTCCCTCTCTCATATCCCTCTCGTCCGTACCCATCCCTTAAGAGTTCCATCTCTCTTCCCAATATTTTCGGGCAGAAGGCAGGCCCTCGGGTGTACTCATTCTTCATTGTCCTCATTGCGGAGCGCCCACACAGTCAAACCTTTCTCTAGCCACGGAAGTCTTCCGCTCCGCAGGAATAAAACAAAAAAAAATACCGATATCGCCGAAAATTCTACTGCAACGACTACCTACAGGGAACACACAAACGTGTTCCTATTTTCAGTGACCTTTATGAATAATTGAATTTGATTAACCAAATTCTAGCTATTAATATATTTTATACATATATGTAAATATATTTCTATGTATACATATATATGTGTGTGTGTGTGTGTGTAAAACAAAGGAGGAAGTACTAGGGATGGTTAGTGAGGAGGGATCCTATGGAGGCAGGAAAAATGGATGAAAGGTGTATTTAGCGGCAGTGGGATGTTGAAGAAGGTAATAGAGGGGAGAATGTTAGGCAAACGAGGAAAAGGCAGGAACAGGATAGGGACGTTGGATTGAATGAAGGGGGGAAAGAAGTACACAGAGATTAAGAGAGACCTGATGTAGAGTAGGTTGCTGGATTGGGTGTAGTTTGGAGTTACAAAATATTTATTTGATAGTTGTGTCCATCCAAAAACCTACCTTAACCGGTAGATTACGCAATAATTATAGTAATAATAAAAATAAGTATATGTAAAAACTAATAACCTTCTGAGGAAGACGGAGCTCAATACCGTCGAAATTATCAAGAAATAACGTGCGAGTGTTCCTTTTGTGTGCTCTCATATTGTGTGTTGCTGTCAAAGTTTTTTATTTAACACTTCCATGTTACTTAGAAGAAATCATCGTATAATACATACGTATGTATATATTTGTTTATAAATATGTGTATTGTAAAAATCTAAAACTCTACCATTTTTTGGCAGCACAAATGGAAATTTGTATGCGGTGATCGCCATTGTAACTTTGTTTTCAAAATCAACAGATTTTAGTCTTTAAGATTCCGCATTATTTCACTTATTATTTTTTTCCATCTCTTAGCATTCCATTATTGAAATATCAGAGGCAGTATTGATTGATAGAGAGGGCCAATTTCTCCAATTCATAAGTCATTTTGAAAACTTTCAAAATATTCGCTAAATTGGAATGTTAAATATTCTTAATTATTCCGTGGCATCTGTGCAAATAATAAATATTGCAAGATTTATTGACATCAGGGCTTATATTAAGGACTTCTTGTTCAACCGCAACCAAAAGGAGTCATCGATGGGTTGTGCTTTGTATTGTTTTAAGCTCAACTTTGTGGAAGTTCATGTTCAATATTTATTTTATTAAGAACACAATGTATACATCCACTGTTCTTTATTATCGTACAACTAGTTTCAACGCTTAGGCGTCATCATCAGGTACAAAAATCATTTTTTGCAAAACAAACTTTTTTGTTCCTGATTATGACGCCTAAGCGTTGAAACTAGTTGTACGATAATGAAGAACAGTGGATGTACACACTGTGTTCTTAATAAAATAAATATCGATGGGTTGTGCTCAACGGATAGAGATGTAACTTCGGGTGTCCCCCATGGAAGTGTAATTGGGCCTCTTCTATTGTTAATATACATTAGTGACTTTAGCGCACACGTTAGTAGTAGTCTCAGGTTATTTGCTGACGACAGGGTGGTATACAGGGAAATACGGAGCCAACTAGATCGCGAGCTACTCTCCGGAGACTTAGACACAATTTTGGATTGGTGCAAGAAATGGCGATTAATGTTTAATATAGGGAAATGCGCAGTTTTGAAATTTTCGAACAAAGGGAGTGACGAAAAGGACATAAACTACGAAATAGAGGGTTCAGTACCAACTACGGCCAAAAAAGTAAAATATTTGGGGGTAGTTCTAACACCACACCTTTCATGGGGAGCACATATCAGGACAATATGCGGATCCACTCTTTCCCAGAACAATCAGAAATTATAATAGTAAGAAACCGAAGTAACTTAAAATTAATTATAAATATTAAAACATTTAATTTACAAGTCGGAGCAAAATTAAACATTGCAAGGATGTTAGGTGTATCTGTTTATGCATGTATATGTTAGTTGGTAGTTTTTGCTTTTGCGTGTGGGTTTTAAGAGTTTTTGCATGAATGTATACAATGTTTTGTTAATGGCTTTTGCATGCGGGTTTCCTTAAATACGGCTGGTGTCCTAACATCCACCGCCACACTCCCTTGCGGCGGCTTGCGGGGTATTAAGTAGATGTAGATGAATAATTAAAGTATTTAAGGTACAAGTTCCATAGATTTAATCCTATGTTGCGTCAGCGACAGCCGTTGAAATGGTAACGTGTTTACTTCGCCTACGGAATCGATGGAGATGACACGCAACGCTGCAATGAAATATTGCTTTCTCATGAAGGAATCGTTTGGAGTGGGTTACGTAATGCTACAGTAGGCTTATGGATTGTCTGTTCTTCCCTATGGCGCAGTAATAGGATCGTTTAAAATGTTTAAGAACGGAAAGCAATAAATTTTAAAGAAAGCCGGTGCTCCAGCTTCTGGTCTTATGGGCCTAAGCATTCACACCACTGCTATCATTTTGAGAGAAGATCGTCGAATAATGTTAATATGGATATTGGAAATATTGAGCATTTCATTAAGTGTGTCATTCAAACGTTGGCAACACACCAACTGCATATAATACATGTCAATGCAGGGAAAACCATAGGTGCATGACTTTTCGAAATTCAGTGAAAACTGTAAATAGCAATGTTATGACGATTTTCTAGGGTCCATTAAGCACAAAAGGTCACATTTCAAGACAACAGCCTGGATGAAGAAGGACTGTAATGCACGGTCCCAGATCGCGTACAGGGTTCGTTCGGAAGATAAGTGTACTGACTTTTTCCCGCCGCTCTAGGCGCGCCAGTACCGCTCTGACAGGCTCCAATTGGAGGGAGTTATGTTGGCAAGCGACGCTGAAAAAGGCAGTCGGCTCTGAGCTGTGGTGTAGTGAGGAGCTCTGTTAACGCGAACCTCCACGCTCGACCCACGTCACGGAACGCGATGCCGAAGTTTTTGGAGCAGCGTTATTCCATCAAATTTGCGGTAAAGCTTGGGAAATCGTCTACCGAAACTGTCGGTATGATTAACCAGGCTTACGGGGAGTCAGCCATGTCCAGAAACATGATCTTTCGGTGGCACAAGATGTTCGTGGAGGGCAGAGAAGAGGTCGACGACGAACCACGGCCTGGACGCCCATCAACGGCACTCACCGACGAAAATGTGAGAAAAGTTCGCAATGTACTGAACTCTGATCGTCGTCTTACTGTTCGGATGATAGCAGAGCAGTGTAATGTGCCAAAAACAATAGTGCATGAGATTATTAGGGACCAATTACAGATGCGAAAAATTTGTGCGAGGTTGGTGCCGAAAGTGCTCAGTGATGATCAAAGACTCAATCGTTTGGAAATCGCGACACAACTTGCGGATTTTTTAGAGAACGTTTCTGTTCCCGAAGATAAAGAGGAGTTTGAAAGGAACGCGATACGGGACTTTGGACGCCGTCAAAGAGGCCGTGACGACGTGTCTTCGAGAGGTTCCCGATGATGCCTTCGCGGGAGCGTTCCAGGAATGGAAACGCCGCTGGAACAAGTGTATCGACTCACAAGGGTTCTACTTTGAGGAATATTAGCTTAAGATATGTAAAAGTGTAATAAATTTTTTTTCCTGAGCTCAGTACACTTATTTTCCGGACGAACCCTGTATGTTGTTACCTAATATCACGCAAAAATCAATGATAAGGGTGTTCCTCGGCTTCTTTAGAAAACCGTTTGACTTTTGCGGCAGGCATATGCAAAGAAATACTATGGCGGAAAGCGATTATCGTCACTAAAAACAGATCTAAGCTAACTAAACGTTTCCACTTGCAAAGGCCGCTGACCTATCACTGGATTCAAATAAATTAAACTTGCACCTTTCACACGTTAAGCTATGCTATGATAAACAATTAAACTTTTGGATTAATAAATAATGAAAAGAATATATTTATCAACATAATTATTTAATGGTCCTCATATACCACGCGAATATGTCATTGAATTGGCCATTTACCAAAAATCAGAAATACCCAAACAATGGCGGAACGAAAGAGTCGACTGTACAGATGATCTATTGCAAGCACACATTGTTATGCAGAATGTGAAATTTTCTCTCTACGCCATGAATAAAAGGTAACTTATGTTCGAGAAAATTTCCTTATTATTCATTGAGTTTCTTGGAGAAAATTAATTGTAAAATAATTAAATAACTGACACTTCAAGTCTCAAGAATAAATTTTAAACGTTTTAAGGCAACAAATTTCAACTGCTTATCAAAATACACAGAACCAGAGAGCTTATTATGAGCTCGTACTTTGCACGTCACGATTATTCGAATTACGCAATTATTCTTCGTTTATGTCTTCAAGCATTTCCATTCAAAATATAAATTCTGAAATTATTAAATAAAAGGTGATAAAAATGAGGGTAACCAACAACTGGGAAATTTACAAAACTTAGTTAATGATGTTGTCCGACGTATTCCAGAAATAACTTATTTTTTCAGCATTTTCTGTACACAGAATGCTATTATAGATTTTAACTAAGATCGGATTTTTAAATATTTAACGCCACCATTGAGTAACTACGATAAAATACGCAGTGCTTCTTCTGTTTCTCTTAAATTTGTTTTCTCTCACACGAACTCTTAAAAGCCTTTTCTCCTGTACGCCCTCTTATATTTTATGCATGCATAAATTCTAACGAATAAATTAACCATAGAGGTAATAGCTCCAACAGTGACTTGTAAGGTAGCATGCAAAAGTAGAAGCACTATTCTGTAAGTATCCTCTGATTAGACGCTGAACCTGAAACTTTGAGAAATGAATTTTCAGTGAACTAACTTATCAGTGACAGCAATGAATGCCATCGCAGGAGAAAATCTCCAAAATAGGGCGTAACACTTCATGCTATTACCATCCAACGGGTAATATTTTGACGAGTAAGAGTAAGAGGATGCCTCTAGTCCTTCGAAAACTGAATACTATATACATGCATTATCTTATCTTGAAGAGGGACCTTTAGTAGATTAGTTTGCTAGATGGGGAGTCACAAAATGTTTATTTGATAGTTGTGTCCATCCAAAAACCTACCTTAACCGGTAGATTACCTAATAATAATTTTATCTTATTAACAACATAACAGTTAAAAAGTACACAGTTATACTATCGGAAAACCGAAAAAATAATGATTTGATCGGCATTAGAAAATAAGATCACAGTACATATAAACTCTTTCCGACATTCCTATAAAACGAATTCCCATTTTTCTATCTGTAATAAATTGAAGATGCTGCCAGACTTGAAGTCATTTTACTTTCATAATTAAATCAACGAAGATTGAACCTTTTCCGCGATTATCACATCTACTATGGGACGCAGGGTGGGTGAGATGGTTAAAATTTTGTTTTAACGATGGCGATTTAGACCCTACAAAAGTGAAAACAATGAAAAACTAAAAGATATTACCAATATAGATATGTAAATTAATGAAGTAGGGAAAAATCGCTTCTGGTAGTTTAATGGACGCTTGTAGGATACTGCCTAAGGTCAACCTATTTAACAGCGTGAGAATAAACAAGATTTTCGGATGACTTCAAGCTTTTAAGTACAAGCCTCTTTGGGCATAATTGCTAGGCAAAGAGGGAAAAAGGCGAAGCGGGTACGGCGGAAGCCCTCGGAATGCAAGGAGGCGTTGAGAGGGTCGCCTAGGAGAGCGGAAGGTTAACAGATTAAGGGGCACGTGAGGTGGGTAATGATGAGTAGGGGAATGTGGAGCTTGGCCAGGGCCCTCGGGGGGGCCCAAATGTCAGGGAAAGTGGCTTGGGGTGAGGCACCCTCCGACGGGATCTCTAAACCCATGCCCCTACCCCTCCCTTATTACCTTGCACCACTGTTGAAAATGGGGTGCTGAAGCAGCTCTTCCTCATTTGCTAATATTTTAAATGCAGAAGAATAAAAAATATCATTGTCAAAAAGCAATTATTCATTCCAAAATTATCAATTATTTTAATCAGCAGCTAGAAATAGAACCGGAGACCACCTTAGGGAGCCTGCAGTTAAGGATGAAAGAAAGCGAGGATTTAATATTGAACATGAGGTTATGATTATTATTTATCAGTATAAAATAATTAAATAATAAAATGACTACATTTTTTAGTGTAGGTTCATATTTTGAGGTAAAACAATAAATGTTTCCTAGATTACCATTCGAAGTTTCATAATCCTAACAATTAATAGTATATCTTTCAAAATACACGAATTTCCCCACAATTGGATACAGTTTCATGCAGGATGAAAGGCGTTCGTGAAAACTGTCGACTTCTGCACTTCACATCTCAGCTCAGCTTGGAGTGCTGTGAAACTTCATTAAACAAAATCATCAAATTATCAATTCCAATCAATAGTTAGCAAAGTCCAAACCTAAACAAAATTTTCCATGCCCGCTTCATGGTAAATATATAATTATTTAAAACTTTTCTATGACTTTTTCAAAAATTTTTTTCTGTGCTGCTGCTCTTCATAGTTTTTTTGACTTCCTTTTTGTCATGTTCTTCATGAAATAAGGCGACCATGCGCCAGAAAGACCAGCTATTGCAGCGTATTACATTGAGGAAGGTGCAAAACGTGGAAACGAGTACTCGGCTTGAGGAGTACGTACTTGAAGGGGGCGGTTGTTACCAGGAACGGAGGAATCATTTCTAAACAAGGGTTTACGTGAGCGAGGAGACAAATTGGTTGCGAGGGAAGTTGGACTATTCCGGGTGGAAATAAATGCGCGGTAAACTTTAGAGGAGGGAACTTCATATCTATAGGGGAAATATATACGTACAATAAAATATATATGATTACGCTCCGACTCTTGCAAAAGTCTGTTGTTTTCAGAGACTCGATGTTCATAGCAAACTCACGTGTGTAGCTTACATGATGTATGTAAGTTCCAGCAGCATACGGGAGTAACGCGAATACATTTTTGTAACAAAAATTAATGTTTACAAAGAGTTTCCAAATTCTGATATTTTTGTCCCAGAAATTAAGAACAAGAAATGAATGTTATGCTTGGTGAAAGCGGAAGTGATCAACATAGTTGGCCCGACAGCCACTGTTTTGACACTATTCATGGAATACTCTTTGGCGTACTCGAATTACCAGTGTGAACTGGTCTTCACCGGAAATGATTGCACGCAATATTAAAAAAAAACAAATCAAGCGAATTAAGATCCTAATTTTTGTAAAAACGGCTTGGATACGTGGAATAAAATCTTTCTGTACCAATGTTCATAAATGTTTTTCATAAATTATGCATGGGCGACCTGGTCTTGATCGTTCAATTGACCTTGATTGTTTAGGTTGTTCCTCAAGCAAACCTTTAAGTGATAAATTTTATTTTATTCTTCCCAGGGACTTTGAAAAGTTTCACAGAACTCATCAAATAAATAATATAAATCGTGAAAGTTTAATTAGAGTATTCCGTTTCGATACTCGAGGGATCAGACCAGCCCAAACGACTTGCATTCGAATGAAACTTTCCGCTTCGAAACGGCTTTAATACCGTGAGAGGAGTGCAAATAACATTTACATTGGGATGGAATTCAAACAGAGATGCCATGGGAATTCCCAAATTTCCTAGGAAGACTCACAGTAACAACTCAAGCTATGGAATAGAATATTCCGTGGGCGAAAAGGCGAAGACGAGAACAAGGGATCGATTGCTTACATTTCTGGATCCATAATTTATGAATTACACAAATTGAAAATGGGATAGTCAACAGAGAAGGATGTGCGTCATAAACGCGGAATGGGACTCATATTAATGAAACTCATACCCTGACAAGCTACAAGGAATAACTGACGAAAATCATCGTGTCGGGATATAAATAGTGGAAAATGAAGAATTTGAAGAGGTCATTAGCGACAGAGCATTATGATGGTTGTCGTTGCCAAGGACGGCGAAAAAACATTTCATAATAGCAATAATATATAAAAAATACAACCATCTCCAGAGTTTTGCGAAAATATGAATTGTTTATGTCCCCGGGACGCGGCCAGCGAAGTATCTCACGCAGTCGGTAAGCGACATCGCCGTCGACCTCCCAGTGCGCATCCCTTCCAACGCCCGTTCCCGCCAACCTCTGTGCAGCCGCTCCCCTATGTGGGTGGCTTTGAGGGCCACTACATATCCGCCACAGCTTATCCTTATTAGCTCCGTTATTTTTCGAAATTATCGCGGCAATTTATGAGGGTGCGTGCAATTTAGTACTCAAGGTTTTTTTTATCACCATTCTCGCTCCTAGTTGAGTGGGGAAGAGATCGAGAGGAACCCTTTGTTTCAATTCACGCGAAACATTGCTCGCCATTACGCGCCTACTCTCCTACCACAGCTGCTCAGCACTCGAAAGTTCATGAAATACTCCTTTATGGAGATTTTCTTTCTCCAAAAATTATTTAAATGCACAAAAACTGTTTCTCAAAACAGTGCAATAGAGTTCAGCATCTGAATTCTAAACGCATAATTGTAATTTGACCCCTATCTCTGTTCGGATAATGAATATGATAATGAAAATAAAGGTAGCATATTTTTCCATGAATTATATTTGAAAATAAAGAAGCTAAGAACTATTACAACTTTTCTAGTCGACAAAGGTATACGTAGGTACATTAAGATTGTTCCATTTAAAAAGGTCCATCGTCATTGAAGTAGTCGTTCCCAGCCAAAATTAGCGATCATCTTTTCTGCAGGACAAAGTCACAACAGCAAGAGGAGGAAGTTGGTGGCTTAAAGGACTAATACTTAACTTCTGTAATCAAGGATTATAAAAGATGAACTTTCGAAGCGGCAGTTTATTTAATGAACCCATTATTAATTCCAATTCGGAATGCATATTACTAATGCAGTACTTACTGACTCTATTCTATGCTCGCAATCCATTTTCAATTGCGCTCAAATTCCCCCCCACACAATCAGTGAATTGTTTCGCTGGAATGCATTTAGATGCAAATGGTCGTTTCTTCCATGGTGTATTAATTCTTTCAGTCAGATCTTCTTCAATGCTTCACCCCTTAAAAGGCGAAGTTCTTAAGTTTCAAGGACCTGGGCCATCACCGTTCAAGTCAAACAACACAGCCAAACTCTTATTAACCTCTTTTCATCGGAAGCATGGTTATGGTCTTCAATTATTTTCAATTCATTATTTTAATTACTAATTGGTTTCCATACATATCTGGTACATCTATTTTAATCAAAATTTTGAGTATCCAAAGTAATTTATAAGTTGGAGGCTGGACAGCAATTATTTTACAAGGTGCTAGAGACCAGCATAAGGGTTCTCATATATCTTATCCATCGAAGAAAACGAATAAAAATATTTCTAATATTATATGTATTTATGCTAATTAAAATCTTCAAGACGAGCTGTATCAAGACGCGGGCATTCGCTTCGGGAGGACCAGGCCAATCACTCCATGCAAGAATAGTTTCAAGGATATTAATTATCAACGAAAAAAATACAACTCTTTTCTTACCGATATTTACTAAAAATATATTAAATGAGAACAATGTATGTTGGCTTTCGAGACCAAATCCTCGTATATTGCTAGCATTGTCGCTGATTTTGTATGTTGCAGTGAAGCACTTTGAGTTTTCGGCGAAATATTTTTCTGAATCGATTTCACCTGTTTACCAGCGTGCGTTTTCAAAACCGGAGACTAAGAGAATGAATAATATAGCACAAGGGATTGCGTGTCGGCTTCACCTCATGTTTTATAGTCGACGAAACTCAAAGTGCTTTAATAGAAGCGAAGAGGAAAAAGGTAGGAAAAGAATTCTAAAAAAAATTCTCAAAGAAGAGAGAGCACGGGGCGGGATTTTCGCGCAAAAAGCTTGAATTCTAATGAAAACCAGGATGAATGGAGGCAAAAAAATGCGATTTCAGGAAAAACGGATTACTTCTTTTAAATCTATTACAAAACTGCCTTTCAGATTTTTTCATGTGTAAATGCAGGCATCTACAGCCAGACAAATAAATTGTCACTATTTACGAATCGATGAGTCTCCGTTTTCGATCACCGTTTAATCCATAAGAACTAATAAAATATGAAAATTCAACATTTAACTACATATACGTTAATATTAAAAATATCTTTTAATATAAAACAGATGCAACTATATATATATATATATATATATACATATTCAAACTTGAAAATCCCGCCATGCGGCGCACAAATATTCATTCAAACATTATATATATATACTGCTCAGGTGCTAGTGGGGAACGGAGAGTCCGGATGGGCAGTGTTGGGAAGAGGGGTAAGGCAGGGTTGCCCATTGTCACCGGTGCTATTCAACGTAAATGTGGAGAAAATGATTAAAGAGGCATGGGAAGAACTGGAGGTAGGAATGAAAGTCGGAGGGGAATTCGTAAAATCGGTTAGGTTTGCTGATGACCAAGCATTAGTTGCTCAGTCAGCCAAGGGGTTGCAAGCATTGCTGAGTGAATTGGACGTTCAGTGCGATAGATATGGGATGAGAATAAATATTAATAAAACAAAGGTTAGGGGAATTTCCAGAAAGAAAAATCCTAAGCTAAACATTAAAATAGGAGGGGAAAAATAGAGCAGGTAGAACAGTTTACATATCTCGGAAGTGTTTTGGACCAATATGGTCAAAGTAGTAGGGACATAAGGAGAAGAATTGCGCTAGGAAAAGAGGCTTTCTCAAGAAGGAGCGAGTTGATGACGGAGACGTTGAGTAGGGAGGTTAAGACAAGACTCGTAAAAACTCTGATATGGAGCGTAGCTATGTACGGCGCGGAAACGTGGTCGCTGAAGCATGAAGAGAGACGTAGATTGGAGGCTTTTGAAATGTGGGTGTGGAGAAGAATGAAGAAGGTGAAATGGACCGAAAGGAAAACAAATGAGGAAGTACTGGAGATGGTGGGTGAGGAGAGGGGTTTGTTGAGAGAAATCCTATGGAGGCAGGAAAAATGGATGAAAGACGTATTGAGCGGCAGTGGAATGTTGAAGAAGGTAATAGAGGGGAGAATGTTGGGCAAACGAGGAAAGGGCAGGAACAGGATAGGGATGTTGGACGGGATTAAGGGAGGAAAGAAGTACACAGAGATGAAGGGACCTGATGTAGAGTATGTTGCTGGATTGGGTTTTGTTTGGAGTTACAAAATGTTTATTTGATAGTTGTGTCCATCCAAAAACCTACCTTAACCGGTAGATTACCTAGTAACTAAATAAATAAATAAATATAGATATATATATATATAGAAATATATATATATATATATAAATATATATAAATTTAAGGTATCCTGCGTGTATATATATATATATATATATATATATATATATATATATATATATATATATATATATATATATATATATATATATATATATATATATACATATATATATGCGCCAAGGTAATTCAATCCTATAAACTGAATCGGGTAAAATTAGTCCCTTGAGATTAGTCAAACATTAAACTTTATTTCCCTTTTCCGATTGTGATTCCCAGTAAGACTATAACGAAACCTATACTTGTGTAATTGCGCATATACCTACTCACATAGAGAGAAAACTAAGAAAAAACAGTACGATTTTGAAGACAGTGACGAACTCTCAGGAAAATACAATTAAAAATGACAGGCAGATAATTCAAAATGATTGTTGAACTTGCTAATTCATTACCTTACGTACCATAATTTCTACATTTAAAACTTCCTGTTTAAGGGTAGCAGATGTAACCTACAAAAAACAGTCTGGGTTCCTAGTTTAACCCAATTTGAAATAGGTTGGGCTGGCTCGTTTAGTTCAGGGGGGATTAGAATTATTAGTTGTATGATTATACGCCATTGAATGCTATCAATACTCTCGTATTCATAAATTATTTTCTAAAGATATTCTGTAAAGAAGAATCTGTGCATTTTCAGCTCATGGAATCCGGACACATTACTTGTAATCAGGTTTCAATAGTGCGTAAAAATTATAAAACAATCAATGGATTAAGTCGTCACTTGCCGGAAGTACGTACTCGGCTAAGTTACTTTAAATGTAATATTAATTGATCGTGAAAGTAATTTAACTCAACAGTAAATTTTACCATAAAAAATTGGTTTGATGTGCAAACGAGAAGGCCGCGGTTCGATCCCTGCTTCAAAGGAATTACTATGATTACTACACTACCTTCATGTTTAAATATTAGCTTTTTTATTATGTGATACACGTGAAAATATCCAATGAAAATTTTCACTGTTGTCTTTAAAATATTTCGTCGGCATATTCATGGCAGAATATTTTTTAGTCCAGAACTTTTTAAGATAATTATCACTTTCTCAGAACCATGCTGCATTCTCTTCAAGTGAGATAAGCGGAAGCAACCACGCCCGGGTTATAATAATTCACTGACTTAATATGCAGAGGCGTGGTTTCCTGCAAAGTGTTTTAATAAGGTTTCACAGAATTGACAATTCTTTGTTCTCCCATTTGCATTTGGTAGTCCATCAGCAACGCCGACCAAAAACCTATCTTCCTCAACCAACGAGTCCAACCGAACCCTCACATCATTGAATGGCGCCCACATCCCCCGATGGGAGAGAAATAAAACCTTCCTTCACCCCCTTCGGCACCCGCGCGTTACTTCCATAGCTGCTTGGTAGCTTATTGGTACGAAATTATCCACCGCCGACCCATCCAACAAGCGCCGGCGTCGTACTCTCAAATGGTAGGGAGGATTCCTCGTTTTGAAAATTAAACCGTCAGAGAGCGGGGTAATTTTTCATCCAGGGAATTCCACGAATGAGAGAATCAAAATATTTCCCTCGTTCGAAAAATATAAAAGAAATCTACAGAATCAACGAGGGACAGAGAACTCAGGAAATAAATTGGGAACTAGAAACGCTTTTGCTTGAAAGTCAGAAAAATAAATAATTTGGTGATTATAGGTTTACGGAATCGGCTTCCGATTAAATCAGGAAGGCATTGAAAATTCAAAAAAGTATATTTTTCATCCTTACTAAAAGCAACAGTTGACGTGAAAGAGAAAATGAAAATTCACACTTTCCGCTTTCTATCTCCTTTTCGTGGAATAAAAAATAAAACATCTGGATTTACATGGAAGTAACGGGAGGAAAACTAACATTTTAAATTAGAAAATGCCACAAAGGGAGAGTTGATGGGGATAACTATGAAGTGATATTGAAATTAGGAAAATAAAAAGATTCAATGTGATCCACTGACTTCGTGTGGAGGTAGGCTACCTCGTTCAAGATTTTAGGAATTTTGGCATTTTGTTTTCAGACGTTGCGATATGATATGCACTGAGTGACACATTAAGAAATTTCCAGAGAATATTCCTCCGTATGACAGTACCGATTAGGGTTAGCAGGAATGGAACGGGAGAGAGAGAGTAACACAATCTACAATATAGTGCGATTGACTGAGGAACAAGAAGAAGACTTGAGAAAAGGTTCCAAACCGAGTGTGAGGAAAAGTTTAATCGGGTTATAAAATTAAATAAAAAACACGTTTGTGGTCACTGATATTTGTATTATGCATACTGCATATACGAGTCGTATACCCAAGAAATGTGACACCAAAATCTTCCTGGGAAACTATAACCGGCACAGGGAAAGTAACTGGCCCTCCGATGTGTGAATTTCACACGCTGTCGGACTTAATACTGGTAGAACTACAGGGCTCGTCCGGAAAATAAGTGTAATAAGCTCATTGTCTTTTTTGACAAAAGGGGAGTCGTCCACTACGAATTTGTACCTGAACGACAAACTGTAAACGCTGCATTTTACGTCCAAGTTCTCGACAGGCTTCGAAAACGAGTCGCCCGCGTCCGGCCAGCGATCAAAAACATCTGGCGGCTGCATCACGGCAATTGGCCGTCTCACACCGCGCTTGTAGTGTCGGACTTCTTGGCCAAGCACAGCGTGGTAACGCTGCCGCACCCGCCCTACAGCCCGGACTTGGAACCACTGGACTTCTTTCTGTTCCCGGAGATAAAGAGGAGTTTGAAAGGAACGCGATACGGGACTTTGGACGCCGTCAAAGAGGCCGTGACGACGTGTCTTCGAGAGGTCCCCGATGATGCCTTCGCGGGAGTGTTCCAGGAATGGGAACGCCGCTGGAACAAGTGTACCGATTCGCAAGGGTCCTATTTTGAGGAATATTAGCTTAAGATACGTAAAAGTGTAATACATTTTTTTTCCTGAGCTCAGTACACTTATTTTCCGGACGAACCCTGTACACAGAGATGAGGAGGGACCTGACGTAGATTAGGTTACTGAATTGGGTTTTGCTTGGAGTTACAAAATGTTTATTTGATTGTTGTGTCCATCCAAAAACCTACTTTAACCGGTAGATTACTTAATAATATATGTATTTATTCGCCGTATGGCGGTATTTCGTATATATATATAGAATGTATATATATATATATATATATATATATATATATTATTCTGTGTTCTATTGTGCCGTCCAAAAGTTATATTGCTCTCGTGAGTGCTTCCGCATCATCTATATATATATATACACTCTTTTTTGGAAAACCCACAAACGTGTAATGTAAATTCACTGATAGTCATAACAAACACAGAAACCAAAACACACAAAAGAGGGAAAACTCACTGGTTCTCGAATTTTCGGTGGTCCAACCACCTTTCTCAAGAGGAATTAGGAACAGAACCGAAAATTCGAGAACCAGTGAGTTTTCCCTCTTTTGTGTGTTTTGGTTTCTGTGTTTGTTATGACTATCAGTGAATTTACATTACACGTTTGTGAGTTCTGTTCCTAATTCCTCTTGAGAAAGGTGGTTGGACCACCGAAAATTCGAGAACCAGTGAGTTTTCCCTCTTTTGTGTGTTTTGGTTTCTGTGTTTGTTATGACTATCAGTGAATTTATATATATATATATATATATATATATATATATATATATATATATATATATATATATATATATATATATATATATATATATATATACTGGAATTCTAGAGCTACGCACCTATCCGAGAATGTTTTCGAGACACTACTGGATGAAAGATTTTTCGACAGTGAGGATTATGAAACATGTTTGCGACGACTGCTCCAACAGGTTTACATGAAAAGCTGTCCACTAAAACAGGAAACATAAAGAAGTTCAAAGTATTGACATTTCTATGAAAAGTGACCTTTTCGATTTGTGTCTTGAATAGCTGGAGAAAGAATTTACCAGAAATAGAGCTTTTAGGATGCCATCATGATAGGGGAGTACAATGTGAAATCGAATTACGCGTGCTTTCATAGCTAAACGACCTACACGACAGGTTCACAGGGACCAGGAAAGCTTAACTTCCCCATCTTCTTTTTGAAATTGCTCAGGAACTGATATGGTTTTTTTTAGCACCAAAATGATTCTTCAGTTGTTTTCGATTTCCACAAAAATGGGACACCCAGACGTTTTAATAGCAACCCACAGTGAGACACCCTGCCAAATAATAACAGATGGTGTGTCACGCAGCAAGTATGAAAGGGAAACGCATGCATTATAGATATTCTTCGAACGAGTAATCTCTCATCCTCTAAAAAAACGACAACTCATGGCTTTTTTAACTCCTTCCTTTTCTCCACATGCGCTTAGGATACCTGGTCTTTGAAAATATAAGCCCAAGGTGACGTGAGTGCGGGGATTTAGAGCGAGAAGACGCCGCATTAAGTTACGGACTGGAGCAAATCCTTCCACCATTTGTATGCAGATTGCACCGTCGGAATCAAGTCCGATATCGAATCCAAAGCTTCTACCACCAACCGCGAGCGATTATGGCTGGCGCAGAGGTGAGATGCTCCAAGGTCATTTTATATCTGCGTCATATTTTGCTACATTGGAATAGCTTCAGTTACATGAGGTAGGAGAAGGAAATATAAAAGAGGGAGCACTGAACACCTTACAGAGTGAAGTAATCAGAAGTCCAAGAGCACGTACTGGTTAGACGGCAATATTATGAACCAACAGAATATGTTGAAAGAAAAGGTGGAGCAAGGCAATGAAATGGTATTTGAAATGGCAAATGATGGTTATCAGTGATATATTAGCAGCGTAACTTATACAATTTCCAGATGTATCAAAATAAATTAAGCGATTTGATAAATAATTTCAAATTTGGACAAGCAATATGGTGACCCTGTTAAATTAAAATTACTTTACCGATAATAATACCGTAATAACTATTCCCTATATACTTTTTCATTAGCTGATTGTCACAAAAGAACATGTATACAAGTTTTGTAAAATACTTAAAAAATTTATTTTAATGCAAATGATTTTAGAAACAGAAAGTTAAAATTGAAACAGGCTCGACAAAGTGAGAAAAAGATTTCACTTCAAAATATTAATTCCACGAAAAGTTTGGGAAGAACATTGTACGCAGTCACGTCGATTGATTTATGCTAATGAGCAAATGTATGGAACTATATATTTCAACAAATTAGTTCTGACGAAAAGACAAGATTTTTGATAGAATAAAAATGCAGACGCATACCTTCGGACGAAGCTGTGCAATGGAAATAAATCTTGGACATTACTCCGAAAACATAGACCGTTGAATGGTGGACGCTTCTGAGAATTCCTTCGTTTCCTTCCTTTCCTTTCTTACACAGGCTTGGATCCGGAACTATTCCTTAAATCTTTCAGCCAAAGAGGGAAGGCCTACGCGCAGCGACACGACACGAACTTCTTTAGACAGACGCACCTGAGCAACTCCCATCATTCTTCCGAGTGAAACGACAAAATATTTTACCTTCCTCCATTTCTCTTCTCGACGGATTCTTACTTGGGAGTTAACTTTTCTTTCAGGTGGAACATATTTTCTTTCCGCAATCCCCGTTCTTGGAAACAGCATCAGATCTTTAATGCATCCTTCCTGTCCTTCCCCTTAAAATTGTACTTATGCTTGACGCTGAACAGTTCAAATTTATGATAACCTTATCTTTCACTCTTACGGGCGAAATGAAAGAAAATTACATGTCCACCGTCCGTCCCATCCGACTTAAGTGCTTGTCAACTCGATGGGTTAGGGGCAATAACACCCATTTAAAATGAAAGAACTTTTACGACTAGCTCATAATAGCATTTCAAAAACCAACAAAATGATCTTACGATGTAATTAATTTAAGTAAATGTAAATCAGATATAATAAATGGTTTGTCAAACAACCACAACTATTAAATATCCGGATACTACAAGTGAAAAAGTTGTCAAACAGGGAAAGAATACAAATTACGCACAAGTAATAGTCGAATGGAGGGAGAAACCACTTCCACCTCGCCAAAATCTCGGGATAGAAGAAGCTCCTTTTGCAATGATCTTTGTTCAAACCAATACGTACACATAAACACACGCTTAGAGGATTAAGAGTATTTTTTATCCCACAGCTCACAGAAATTTGTTTCCACTGACTCATCCTGTGTGTACCCAGAATTTCAAACATAAGATGTACCTATATTTCAAGATTGGGTGAATAAGAACTCACCTTATAATGACAACATAATAAAATTAACAGAATTACAAATAAACAAATATTGGTTGACATTCCCATATAGCTAACATTTGATTATATATTAGTACTTTTCAGTAGATAAGTAAATATAAAGAGAACTATGAAAACATTTTTGTTTACCTTACACACTCATGTGTTTACTATGAAAATAAAAAAGATCGAACTATTCAGTGCAATATATTAGCAAGATAAAACCGGGGAATAATTTCTCTTTAAATAAGGACGTAATTATGAATACAAACTATAGAATATGAGTTGAATGCCGTTCACGCATTTGAATAGTTAAGAAATGCTACTTCAAAAAGATACAATCTCGGAGCCGGATGGCTAACTTGGAAGAGACGACAGCCATTACTCTTATTGAGAAGTAACCGAGAAACGGAGTCGAAAAGTAAACAAGCTCTTGTTATTTTTGGAATCTATGCGGAGACGGGCCAGTTATATAATCTCTATCGGGTGCGGGAAAAGGAAATAAAATGCTGGAGTTTTGGAGGCCATGAGAAGTCCAGCTGCCAATGAAATGCAGGGAGGGACAGCTTTTTTCACGGGAGAAACGAAGAGGAGTGGTAAAAGGAATCGGGAAGAGGGGAGGTAGACGCGAGGGGGTTCGAATGAGGAGGGGAATCCATGTGGGAAAGAACTTGAGGGCGAAATAATCGAGGGAAGGTAACGTCGGTGCAAAAGAATAAACCCCAGCGCTTCCCCGTCAGTTGGTGCACAAAAATAAGCGCTTTCCGTTCATGAATTCCAAGCGATCGACCTCGGGATCATCATGTATCCCCGGCCAATCGCTTGAGTGAAGGGTGTGTGGCCGTCGAGTCTGTTGCAGAATCTCTCTCCTCCCTTGCGAGCAGAGAGCGAGCGACACAATGGTAGGCAAAAATAAATGAACCTTTCCTCATTACTGGGATCATCAATGCCACCGGAAACGTATATTTTTAAACGAATAAATTTATAAAATTCTAAATTCATGAACTGATACCAAAACCTGATGACTTTTTCCTAAATCATTAATATGCTAAGTCTGTTATTATTACTAATTAAATGCACAGAACGAATACAAAACGTAATCAATTCCAATTAATACAAAATATATCAAATTGTAAACGAGAAAAATGAAAAATAACATTTCAAGTTTGTAGTGAAAATATAATCATAAATATAATTGAAAATTGTTATCCGAAAAGAACACATACGGAATTAGAGCAGAAACATTCAAAAGTTAAGTTACTCCAAAAACACCCACCTTTATACAAGTACTGCTTCGTGATGGCTAATTTTATTCATAAAGGAATGATAAATATGGATAAATTAATACAAACAACAAATCATGTATCCATTTCCTTCAATTATCCAATTTACTTCCCCCGAGTAAGTTTTGCCTTTTAAAGAATCAAAATCATCTCGCATTAGCTTTACCTCGCTTTTATTGTTGGGTGTGTAAACAGTGGAGGTAACCTATTATTTTCAGTTTCCATTCCATAGGATAAATGATTTCATAAATCCTTTACCTACAATAAATTCACCTTAATCTGGAATATATTTCCCTTTAAATGCATGAACGTTCAGAGCGATATTCGAACTATAAATGATAAATTACTTTTACGGTAGCAGATACGAACAATTAAAAGAAGTAATAGGGAAGATCCTGAAAGAAGAACCTTCCTAGAAATAGAAGTTGAAACCCTGTTTTGCTAAGGAATAGATATGGAAAATGCTGGATGATATTGAGATGTACCAATTAAATTACGTTATGTTGTGACATGCCATGGGAATAGCTTATTTCATTTGCAAGGATTCCAAAAGAGAAACTCGATTCGGGTCATAAGTCAATGGTTATAAAAGGCAACGTAAAATTCAAGAAAATCGTAAACAAAGAGAGTTAAGACATTGCAATGAAGAAACCGTAAATAGATAGTTAAAAACTGAAAGCTGATAAAAGTTTGCACGATGCAAAGGGGTCATCCCCAAATATTACAGCAGGTGAAGTGCAAACAGACGGAAAGGTACTTAAAATGAATATTGATAGATGTAAAGAGACCAATAGCAAAGGAAGATAGGAAAAATAAGTTATCTATCACAAAGGAGAATAGGGAGATGAGAACATGAAATTAAAAAAAAACTTGCGCAGAGGATTAGGAAAAAGAAATCGCAGAGATTCTCTCCGAGAGAAATACATCGGGCGGAGGAAACGTGGAGGATATAGAAATCCGAGAAAATTTGGCACACTACTAGGCGAAAAGGAGAATTATCGGGAACTAGTGTAACGCCAATTAGGGAGCTAGAGAAAACATAACAAATAAGAAGATATCCAGAAAAGGTAACAGCACATTAGCGATTTCTTGGGAAGATTTTAGGCAGAAGACCACCAAGTCAATATTTTTCACTAACACGGAAAACAGAAAGGCTCAGTATTTTAGTATTGGGCCCATTAACTGGTCTCAAACGCAATAAAAGTAGTACAATCATCATCAACGAAAGAATCGAGATATATAAAGCTTATACAAAGAAAAATATTATTTTGAGTTTAAAAGTCAAGGGTATGATGACTTAGTAGTAATGAGAACATTTGTAAATCGAATATTGAATATAACCAGGGTGTCCTTGTGAGCATTGAGCATCGTTGAACAGAGTACAACAGACAAATCTGATGAATAATGCAGAAGATACGAAGATACTGAGGGGGGAAAAGACGAATTACTTTAAGGTTACTCACGTATGATTCCAATATGAATGCATATACGTCTGCAAACATAAGAGTAGCGGCTTCCAATATCCCTTTCTTGATAAGAGTATCGGTATGGCTGAATAAATAAGGTTAAGCGCTTATTTACTTCAGGTAGTAGTTGATGCATAAAAATTTGATGTTTGTAAAAGAGCAGGTAAGTTATTAAATTATGTTTGGGTTCGTGGCATGTGCTGGCTGCGTTAGCTATTAATGTCTCTCCTAGTACTATTTCTGTTGCCATGCATGAGAGTAGATAAAATGGTTAATCGTTCAACGCGCGTTCCTGAAAATTAGCCTGGAAGAGTTATTGAATTAAATGAAAAGAACAGCAGCTATTTACTCGTAATTCTGAAAGCTCCACTAAGCCGAACCTAACCTAACTTAATTTTTCATTAAGTGTTTCACGTACGAATCCAAACATAACTTAATAACTTTCCTACGCTTGTACTAACAGACCAAATTTTTATACATCAATTACCATCTGGAGCAAATAATCGCTAATGTGTCGAGTTCTTAGTGTATCCCATGCAATTGGAAAGCGGATTCCTAGTCAATGCAAACGGTGGAAATACTAGGGCCCACACAACAGAAGACGATTGAAGGATAATGCTGATAAAAGACGGTGTCATTTATCATTCGGTCAGCCTTAATCACAAAGATCTGCACCGCTGACGAATCGATGTCAAAATAAATCACTGCATGTCCCTGGACGATAGATAAAGCGGTCTTGACAAAAAAAATCGCCTTAGGCTTCGTTCGCGGAATTTCGTTCAACACACATTACAATGACAAACTAAGCTACGCATGAGATTTATGCGAAAATCTCGGGTTGCATCAAAAGAACGCTTTTTTATTTCCTTTGGACAGGCAGAATATTAAAGACGACCAGTAAATCAATTCTTTGACGTCCTGCTCCTGGGTGTCCTATGGCCACAAAGCAAGGTGGGCAGTGAAAAAGCTTCGGCCATACCCTGCGGTTTACGGAAAGGCGAGTTACGCGAACCCCGTAGATAATTCGTGGAAAAAGACAATCTCATCCATCCAACAAGGGGGAGGATTTCCGAAACGATGTCAGAGATTTGTCAGAGAATAGGAATAGCGTTCGACTGGAGGGGAGGTCCCTGTTTGGAGCATCCGTGTTGCTTTGTGCGGGACATACTGGATTACAATCGTGGGAAAATCGTCACGACCAGTGAAAAGTTAAAAAACTTGTAGAGTAGAATAGAATACGGACTACCAACAAAACCATGAACCACGTAGTCGTTTCTTTGAATGCCGGCCATGTCACTCATCGCCCCCTCCAACCAAATTAAGGGTCTTGGTTCCTCTTTTCTCTGCTGAAATACCTAGTTTCATTTTAGCGTAACAGAATAGGCAAAAGGAAAGTCAAGAACTTCGAAGCAGTACTGAAAATGGTTGGTAGATTGGTTGTCTTTATCAAATCTGTAGTTTTATTGCATTTCTGTAGTCGGCTAACGCAATTGCTCAGCCATTACTCTCCCTCCTTTGTGAGCGGCAATGATAGATTTGAGAGGAGTGGCTTTCCCGAGAGAGCCTCCTGGCTAACGCGGTTTTGATTATATGATTTTTTGAGCAACATTTTCCTGAATATCATAGAGTACGAGAGAGCAATTTAGCATTCTGAATTTAAAATAGAAACACCTGAAAAATGTTATGAAGATTTGTTTACTTCAGATTGTTCTCAATTATGTGAATTTCAAAGTCAATAAAAAATAAAATTTAATCAAGTAACAACAAGAAGAACTTATTTTGAGGGAGGTAAAATAGCAGGTTGGTGACCTTGAGGTCATGTACATTACTTTCTCTAGAATGCTAAATTTAGTTTGACTCATCATTATTTCCGCTTGTGTATTCTCAGTGTATCCAGATTTCATACAGCTGTCTTGCGGTGAGATATTATTTTAACCACTACGAGGAAAACGATGTCGCGATGAAAAATAAGCAGTGGGAACATGTGGCTACGCGATTTTGTCATTGGCGTTTGGGGAAAGGTACCAACCAATAATTCGAAGAGAAGGGTTCGCTATTGCACTCACAATCGTGAAAACTCGGTGAAACCAGGTTTTGAGACAAAGCTGCATAAAGTAATTACCGCGGGAGGTTTGTGACTCTTTTGTGCAAATCTGACTTAAAGACTTTACAATACACTTAATTTTGACCGGAAATGTCACCAACGAAGTCTAAAAGTGACTACTATGAAACATATTTTACAGATTTTGGGGAAACATTTTTACATATCACGAGCATAGCAAATCCAAAACCCAAAGCCCCGGAAGGTAATATTGCTGTAGCGTGCGACTGCATTAGGTATTAGGGTTTAACTTCTCTAATTTAAGATCTATGCTAAAATTCTACGAGCAAAAAATCTTCCACTCTGATAAAAATTTGACACTGATAGAAAGAAGAAGAGTGAAAACGAAGAGATAGATGAAAAGAACGAGAAAAGTAGTCGTCTATTATTTTTCCGTACAGCTAGGGTACCTACATTTTTCAAGCGCCATCTAGTAAGAGATTTGAACAAGTAAGAATAATTCTCAGTTGATTAAAAAACTACTGTGTGGATCTATGAAATACATACCTTCACTTTCATACACTTTATGTAAGTAAACGAACACGTTTCACATATTCCGCAATTATACCGCAGGACATTAGACCAACTTTGCTCAGAATTAATTGAAATTATCATTCTTCACATGGGTCCGAAATGCCTTCGCGAGTAACGCAACCTTAGCTAAACTCACTTCATCCCTATAAATTAAGGTTCTTTCGTCAAATAATATAGTTTTGTTTTTACTGGGGAATATACACCTGTACGTCGTCCAAATGTAATAGTAAAAGTAGGATTGTAGTAATCTTCTATCACACTTCCGCTATCACATCTTTAAACTGTAGAAAATTATTTTTTCTTTATTTTACAGGCTTTGAAAGTATTTCAATATATAATTTAACGCACTGCACTCGGAGAAGAGATTTTGTTTTCAGTGTTAAGCCAGATCTATTATGTGGAACGGTCATTAAATACACAACCTGATACACAATCAACCCAAGGGTTGGTGATAGTGACGTTTACCGGTACGATTTACCTTGTACTTTATAGTGTATGGTTTACCTTGTACTAAGCCCCGATGAGTTGAATATTCATTTATGATAACTTTACTGTCCAAGAATTCAAAGTTATAAAAATATTTTTCCCTCGTCTTGGACAGTTAAATATTTTAATGTAGTGCATCGCAAGATTAACACAAGAGTAATTTTAATTAATTTTCTGTATTTTTGGTGATTGCGAATGGAAACTTTTTCGAGACATATTACCAAAAAATCATTCTAACATAAACCTCAGATTTATAATATTCCAAAGAAACGACGTGCCTGACATTAAGCACTGGGCTTACACCTCTTTAATGTAAAATGTGGTTTTAAAGACACGTACTTTTTAAGCTCCCGACAGCCGGAGAAAACACGCACTCTCTCCTCTCTTGTGGCATCTCAAATCGATTGACTGCGATAACGCGGGTGTGAGCAAACAGCCTTGACTGAAAAGACAACGAGTTTGTGAAGAAAAAAGAGCAATGGTGAGAAGAGCGTGGGCTGGAGGAAGGATGAGAGATCGAAGAATGATTCGAAATCGAAGGTAACATCGCAGTGTAAGTTGGATCCGAATCAGGCGGCAAAGGAATATGTGTGTGGGTGTGTGTGTAGGTGTGTGTGTGGGCGAGAGAGAGGGGCCCTTCGCACGTGCCAGCGTTGGAAAAATGCGGAATTTATGAAAGGAGGATACAGAGATAAGAAGAGATAGAGAGAGACCGAGAGAGAGAAGAAAGCGACGATGGTGAGGAAGGCGTTGCTGCGGCAGCACTCGGTTAACTCGAAGTCTTCCAGGCTCCCTACTCTACACCCCACTACAATACGATCACCAAGAGGCGAAAATGGATGAGGGAATTCACATTTGACGACTGAAAGCAACAGTTTTACATCGTGGCCGTGTAATTCAATCTAATTTTTAGCTGTGTCTTTGAAAGAAAACAGATACTATCTTGAAATTTCACGTCTGGCCATTTTGGAAAGTGGACGCATGCTGAAGTAACGCCTCTGGTAAATAGTTTCCATACATATTCCTCATGGATACAGATTAACATTATTTCTTTCCATTAATGCAAAAGATCAAGTGAAATAGCTTAATGTGCAATTATCTTTTTTCTAGGAATATGCACTACTATTTTCCTTCTATTTATTTTTGTTAGCCATTTCGGTTATCTGTATTTTTTCTACACTTTGGTCACACAGTACCAATTTGATAACTTATTTTTAGTATCAAACTTCTTCACTACAGTTTTTCAAGATGGAAAAGATAAATCACAACTATGTGATGGCAAATACAACTGGAACGTCTACCTGAGTATTATGAACGAGAGTAAATATTTTCCAAAGTGACTACTGGTTCCCAGGTTGTGATAGCATCGAGATATTTACGGTAGTTTTACCCCTGATTAGATTTCATGACTAGGACATAAATTCAAATTGCCTTAAAGATAACACTCAGTCCTCACCTTCAAGTCCTATTACAGATTTTATACGTATTACGTGAATTCCAAGGGAAACGCTAGAAGTGATCGAAAACTAACCCTCCTTAAAATAAGATGGCCGCTATCACCCAATTCGAAATGCAACAGAGAGCGAGTCGATGAGAGAGGGCGATATACGTTCTCACCACCCTAGATGCGATGCTTTTCACTTCAGCTTTTCGTGCACTCGGCTGAAGCCATAAACCCGGTCGCGCGCCTCATTGTGACGCAGGCAAGTTGGCGAGTTTGGCATCTCCCCGCCGTAAAAGGGAGAAAGTGAGAGAACCCGGTGGGCACACACAAACACAAGGCGACACGGGGAGAGGAGAGTGAGAGGGGGTGGGGGGCTGCGCGTCTCCCCAATACCCCTCAAACCCACCCTCCTTCGCACTCCACTTTCCCTTTCAGAGCGCACCAGGGACTCAAATGTGGTGGCTCGATTCGGAGACCAGAGGACGAGGGGGGAGGAAGAGGGCGGGGATGAAGGGAGGAAATGGCGGACGTGACGTCACACGTGCGCGCAGGGCGGAGGGAGGGGAGGATACTTTGTGGGGGCGGAAAGCGAAGTGTGCTCTTCGCGAAGGAAAGTAAGCGGGAAGGATGGGATTAAGGGCGCGGGGCGCGGCGGGCGGGGGAGTCGGGGGGGGGGGGGTTGGTTGCGTGGGGGGGGGAGGGCGAAGAGGGGGATATCCGTGGGGCAGGGGTGAGTTGGAATGGATGGAAGTGGAATCGAGGGGGGGTGTGGGAGTGGGAGCAAGAGCCACAGGTATTAAGGGAGAGGGTTCGATGGGACCACGGCGATGGTGACGAGGGAGTGAAGGCGGGAAAACGGATATGAGAAATGGATAACACGCCTATCATCCATCACTATCGACCCAGAATTTCGCCAGAGAAAAAATATATACTTTCGAGATATTGTCATTTAAGCGGCGAGTGCCGTTTAAACTTTCCAGGCCACTTCATGTATTATTCGCCGCTGCATAAAGTTAGGGAATACCCGTATTCTTGAGTTTTTCCTTCGATTTAAAATATGGTGGGTCCGTAACGGTGAGTTTCCTGTTAACTGCTGGAACTGATGACCTTTTCTCCATGTGTAATAAAATGCAATCCGGGTGTTTGGGCCGATTTATCTCAGCACATGTTGCAATCTTCTTTAAACATTCATGCATAGAGCAGCATCACACAGAGCGAGCAGGTATTGGGGATCGTGGATGTGTCATCATGAAAACATCTAGTACTTATACAACTCCAAGGAGTTACCTATGTGTTAAATTAAGCACCACATCGGGGAAAAAGATAAGTTAATCAAGAAAGTGAGCTGCAGGGCGTCGTTCTACGTAAACGAGAATGGGACGGAGGGATAACAAGCATTTACAATTATAACAGTGAGATTCAATTCAACATATTTTTCTAATCACTTACTTGATGATTAAATCTGCCGATATGATTACACGTTTTGTACAGACTAATATTATTTCCTGGAAACCAATAATTAAAGTCATCACATTCATACATTTGTAAAAGTCTTACTCTCGTCATACCCTTGTTGTGATTGGTGGGAAATGAAAAATTAGCTTCTATATTAACTATGTCACAATTCCTTGCAAAATGAAATCGATAGCATCAGAAGATTAGAAAAAAAGAATCGAATCTGTCAGAAGAGGAAACTGGGAGTGTTAGGATGATATTTAGAGCAAATTTTGAAATTATATAATATTAAGCTGGAAACAGGGAGCATAAATACAGAAAAAAATTAGATATGCGAGTTGAGTTGAAGATTAGTGGGGATAAACAGAGCGATAATGATAGAATAATACACAGCAGAGGGGAGGAAATCAAACGAAGGGTGGCAATATTATTGAACATAAGTCAGGAAGTTGGTAGTGAACACGGAGAAGGTGAGAGATAGAATATTATCTGTAGAAATAAAAGCTGAACCAACAAACTCGGCCACTACTCAGGTCTACGTATATGCCAATAATCAATCAGAAGGAAGAAGAAATAGAAAGGGTAAACAATCAATCAGAGAAAACTATCGTGAGAGTGCCTGGGAGGAAATATTTCAGAGTTATGGACGATTGGAACGAAGTCGTGGGAGAAGGGACGGATAGTAAGTAGTCAAGTAAGAGACTACGGTTTATGAAAAATAAAAGACCGCAAGAAGAAAGCAATAGATATCTGCAGAAGACAGGGTTTAATAATGACAAACATTTGATTTAAACAATTTAAACAACAAAACATACATAGTTATACGTGGAAACTGCCTGGGTACGTAGAGATATACCAGCTGGACTACTTGGTTTACTAGACTATACGAGTAAACTATTATTTAGACAATAAAAAGTGTATTGAAAGACCATATTTAATTCGTAGTTTTCCGGGAAAGGGGAGGACTCAGACAATAATTTATTGATAATGAAGTGTAGGATTACATTCATAAGAATAAAATAGAGAATACGAATGAGGAAATGGAATGTAGAAGGGTGAACCAGGACGATAAGGAGTATCAGCAGACTGAATTCAAAATTATGAGTTGGTTAAAGAACAAGGGTAAAATAATGCAGGAAAAAGGGGAACATAAGTGTATCTGAAGCCGCAGAGAACACTATACAAACAATAAATAGATGGAGAAAACCATGAATTACAGAAAAGATGATTAGAAAGATAGGAATGGAAGAATTTAAATACTATATTACGAAGAAGGAAGTACAAAGAGTTGGATCATACATTGAAGTAGGAAATAAATATGGCGAAAGAAGCGTGGTGGAGGATTCAGTGGCAATATATGGAGAGTTAAAAAAGGGCGAGTTAAGTGGGTGCAATGTACAGAAAGGTTTAAGCACCATCAGAACGTAGCAAGAGAAAATTCGTTCACATTATCAAGCATAAGGAAAACTATAAACTGACCCAGGAAAGCTTTACGAGAGATGAAAGGAATACATAGATGATCTACCTATATATGGTAAGGTATTAAGCCATCATGTTTAGATATGGGAAAAGAATATATTACGTGAGAACGGCTAAGATCAAGGCACACTTGATTTCGAGAAAGCAAGGGTATTATGGGAATTGAAATAAAATAAGGAATTGGGAGTACGCAAAATGCTCGCGGAGCTACTAAAGGGTTAAGTAAATGTGGAAGAAGAAGTTTTAACTAGCTAATTCGTAGCATACACGAAGAAGGAATTTGGCTGGAAGATTTCATCAGACCAGTGTTACATCTAATCCCAAAATGGAAAAGCATCCATATGTGATGACAAAGGAGCAATAAGTTTGACTTCACGCCTAAAAAGAGTAGTGCTGAAGATGATGAAGGAAGGAGAGGAGGGCAAATGATTACTTAAGGGATGTACAGTTTGCGTTCAGAAAGGGAAACGCGTGATGTTATTCAGGCCATTTTGTCACTAATAGAGCTAAACATGATTGAATACAGTCAGGATGTATTTAGTTGTTAAATGAATTTCGAGAAGACATTTGATAGGTTGAATTGGCTAGAATTAATTAATGCATTGCAAAACAAAGGAGTGAATTGGAGGAATTGAAGACATAAACACTACCTGTACATATCTGAGTCGAGGACGCAGAGTCGGGATGGCCAATGCTAGCTAGGCAAGTGAGTGAGACGGGATGCCCAACATCACCTTTCATTTTTAATATCTAAACGGAGGTAATGAAAAGAGAGGAATGGAAATAATCGAAGATAGGAATGAAAGTCGGTGAACAATTTATAAAAACGATTAGGGTTGCGGATGACCAAGATTTAGTTACCCAATCAGCCAAGGGGTTACAATCACTGATGAGCGCATTAGAAGATTTACATGATAGGTATGGAATGAGAATAAAAGCCAACAAAACAGAGGTCATAACGTTTTCAAGAATGTATGAAACATTAAAATTGGAGAGTAAAAACTAGAGCAGTTAGAACAGTTTTCCTATCTTGAAAGTGTATTGGACCATGACGGTTACAGTAAAATGGTCATCAGAAGGAAACTTGCGTTACTCAGAGATGCTTTCAAAGGAAAGACGGGAGTTAATGACACGTTAAGTGGACGTTGAGTCAGAACGTTAAAAAGAGACTGTCAAAAACTTTTATACAGAGTGAGGTTTTTGCGGTGCGGAAAATTGGTCATTTAAGCATCATAAGAGGTGTACATTAGAGGTTTTTGAGATGTTTGTGCGAAGAAGGTTGTCAAAAGAAAAATGTACAGAAAGGAAAACAATGGAAGAAAAGTTGGGCATTGTAAGGGAGGAGAAGGGATTATTGGGAGAAATCCTAAAAAGGCAGGAAAGATGAGTGCGAAGCATTTTGATTGGCAGTGGGATGTTAACGTCTCTGATAAGAGGGGAGGACGTTAGGCAAACGAGGAAAGGAGAGCAAAAGAATAAGCACATTGGATGGAATGAATTGAGGCATTGATTGGGTAAGTAATTGAAGAAGAGTTTAATGCAGTTTTTTGCAGTGTTAGGGTGTTTGCTCCTGCTAAGAAATTCAGTTTAAATTTGTGCTCAACCTATCTTACTTTGATTACCTTTAACAGTAGACTACCAAGTACGAATAATAATACTTCCTTTTGGGAAAAAGTGTTTCTATGTATAGCGAACATCTTAAATCATTAATCAGATTCCTTTCTTAATAATTTTTCTGCAGATTCAAATACTTAATCCGCATTCTACGTGTAGCTCCACTGATGTAAACTAACACTGCTATTTTTTATTTATTTTAGTACCCTGCTAGCCACCGCTAGGGTGTGTGGCAGGGAATGAATATATACCAGACTAATTTTGACCCGAATATGACACTACTGTGGTCGGACAATGTTTTCTGATCTTTATCGTTCGAAATATTCACAAGTACTAAAAAGTTCCTAAGTTGCGTTATCGGTAATAGTATTAATATTTCTACATTTTGCACAAATACTAGAAATACAAATTCAAGTATTCGTATGGCAATCGGAATGCAAGATGTATGCGAGTTGATTGCTCTAGGGCCACACCGTTCATGTCCTGCACTCTCATATTTTTTCTTACTGAAGGACACTATTAATACGAAGTAGTATTAATGCTTTTTTAGAAGGGAGGAAGGAAATGAAGGTACAGATAATATCAATGGAGAACATTGCCAGGAGAGAGGAAAAGAGGGAGAAGGGTGTAGAGGACTGAATGAATCAGAGAAGACAGGAAATTCAGCTACACCACATGAGA